>JZKD02S0321618.1:376043-391610 GCA_000966675.3 Picea glauca
CCAGAGAGCCAAGTCCATTGATGGAGGCTCAAGGAGATGTAGCCCGGAGGGGGGTGAACTCCTTTATCATGTTGTTATTGTTGTGAGTTTGATGGTTTATTTGCTGCAAGTTATGCTGCTGTGTTTTATTTAAAGCACTCATTTAACCATTTAAAAGAACATTTTCTCACACATAAGAATTTACAAGAAGATACATGAACTTAACACATAAGTTTATCTTGCATATTTTAACACATGAAGCAAGGTCCTGTAAAGTTTTATTTTCATGAAGTAGAGGGTGCTTGCATAGCATAACAAGTCAGCCTTCTATTTTCATATCAGTGATGGATTTACTATGTTATGGAAGAAAATGGTACTATTATAGAAAATGAAGGGATAAATAAATTGATCCATGACACTTTTGTTGTCATGAATGAGGATGCACCATGGATGAGATCTATGAAAATTTTCAAGATGTATCTCTTATTGTTAAGGCATAAAAAACCCTATATAAAGATTTAAAGATGTCTCTACTATTTTGTTGATGGTAAACTTGAAGGTATTAAACAATGTTTCAAACATGTGCATGACATATGTCCTAAGGTATGAATGATAGTTACTTATATAAATACAAGTTTTTTTCTATCGTTTGTTATTGCAGTAGTTATGATGAATATATTGTTGATGTTTCTGTTGTTAGCAATATTGGGCAGACATTCTCCCATATTGTTCATGTTGATTTGACCAAGGGAAATGACTCATTCACTCACGAATCTTTGCTAGTGGTGAATGGCCCAGGCGTAGTCTTTCTCCCGACGAGGAGTGCATAGACTCAAGGTGCTCTCACATTGCCTACTCCATGATGGAGTGATCTATATTAATTAGAAGTGCATGTGAGGAAGCAATCATCAACATAAATATAATATGTTTATAATATAATGTCTAAATATATAAATAATCAATAATTAATAATTAATAATAATTAAATGATGAAAATACAATAATGGAAAAGACGTGTCCATTAATGAAAGGGCACTCTGCCCAAGTATATATATCGGGCCCCTCAATTGTAATATATCATCTCATATAATATTTACTTACAATAACCTTTCATCAAGTTCGCTAAGTTATTGTTGAGATTTTTAGTGTGTAATTATTCTCTTATAACAGTAGCATTTAAATCATAAGGCAATAATTATCAGATCTAAAAATTAGAAAAATTCAACATGGTATTAGAGCTAGTTAAAATCTCTCAGTGTTAGACATAGTATAAGTATTTTTGAAGTTATGTTTCATGTATGGGCTGACCCGGGTTCTACGTTAGTTCTCCAACAAAACCCTTTTGACCATCGGCCCTTCTGGTAAACCAAAAGGATACATCGTGCACTAAACAGTCTCACCTGAGATGGATTATGAGTGACTGCATGACGCAGATGTATGAAATCATGGAAGGGATTGGGGATATTATTTTTACTTCTCTTATATTTTAACATATATTCTACTATAACATTCATCAGATCTACTATTTTATCCATTCAATAACATTTATTATGCATAATTATTCTAGTGCACGTTGTAAATAAACCCATTCATTCATTTAACCATTCATTTATAATTGCAGAAACAACAAAAAACATTCAAACACATTGCCACACATGATTTTACTGTGGTTCACTCCCCTTAGGCTATGTCCACAAAGATCTTATGATTTATTCATTCTTCTTTAAAAATAGTAGTGTGCATTACATCACAGTTTTAATATTGGTGAGGTTGACCAACGTCGCTCCAAGCTCCATAGCTTTCGACCTGACCCTCGGTTATTGATTCGGATTTAGGAGCGGAACGAACTAATTAATAGACTGAATATAATAAACACAGAGATATGAAGAACAACACATATATCCAATGAACAATATCTTCTATTGAATAAAGGAAATAGGCTGAAACTGTAAAACTACAGAACTGAAACACTTGCTCGAATGGTGGTAGCTATCTCTGAGAAGAGATGTGGATTTTATGCCCATCCGTCTGAGTAGAATGATTACAATGAGGCTCCAGAGGCCTTTTTGATATTACTCATGAATTCCAAAACCCTAGACATCGAAAAACCTAATCCTAGGAGGTGAAACACCAAAAGTCATGTGGGCCCCTATGGGTAAGTTGGTACCTCAACTTCCATAGGTCATAAATTTTGCATATGGCCTCCGTTTTAGGCACATGATAGACTGTTGGAAAGGTATTTTAGATAAATACACATTACGTCATCAAACTCTGACTCCGTCTATAATTTGACTGTGGTGAGCCAAAAAAAACATTGTTTAGAGCTCCAAAACGACCCTGGAAGTACAACAAGATGTGCTGACATGAAAGCATACAAAATAAGCCAGTTAGATTAGGTGAGAGGCCACAAATATCCACCTGGAAGATGTGTAGGGATTCATACATTCCCAGAAGTGTAGAACCCACAATTACAAAGAAGCACAAAAGAACGTGTGGAACTAAAAACCGACAAGAGGAGCCATTAGGAATAGGTGGGTGGCCACCAATATCCATCTGGATCAATCTTCCCCCGTTAGGAATAAATGGTATCCATTGCATTGAGTTCCCCCATTAGGTGAGGAAAATTCTGTTGGATTTGGCCCCGGGTTAGCCACTTGCCTTGGTGTAGGAGTTGCCCTGCCTAAACAACCTGATAAAGCTAGATCCTCTTCTGGCGAGTGCCCTTGACCTGTGTGTCCACTATCTGATCAGTGGATTCCTATTCCATGTAGTCAAGATTGATCTCTATTGGTGTCAGCTATTCTGCGATATCTGAATTGTTCAATAATGGTGGAAAATATGGTTGAAGGAGGTCCACATTGAACACTAGGTGAAATCCAAGGAATGGTGGAGTGTTGAGCTCAAAATCATTGTTACCCACAACCTTGGTGATGGTGTGAGGCCCATATCGAAGTGGGTAGGGCTTCCGATGGGGCCCTATAAGATGCTCCTTCTACAATTATAACCATACCTTGTCTCCAACCTGAGACTGGTGCGATACCTCGTGTTGATCATGGCGCTGCTTGTACTCAGCATTGGCCTTCTGCAAAATCTCCTGGACCTATTGGCGGATGTGTTGAATCTACTCAATGAATCTGGTGTCTTTTTCGGTCTCAGACTAAACATGGGAAGAGCATGTCTATGTGTTTTCCAAAGGTAGTGAAACATCAATGAGACCCAAGGGTTGGAATCCTAGTCCCACCTGAAATGGGCTATGGCCGGTGGAGCTATGGAGAGCCCTATTGTGACTTTGTTGAACAAATGGGAGACTCTCATCCCATGTACATGGATTCTTAGGGTTGTACGTGTGTAGGATGTGCACAATCATCTGATTGATGATGATCCAGGTGGATATTGGTGGCCACCCACCTATTCCAACTGGCTCCTCATGTCTGTTTTTGTTCAACACGTTCTTTTGTACTACTTTGTAATTGTGGGTTTTACACTTTTGGGGTTGTCTGAAGCCCCACACATCCTCCAGGTGGATACGGGTTTCCTCTCACCTAATCCAACTGGCTTATTTTGCATGTTTTCATGTCAGTACATCTTACTATACTTCTAGGGCCGTTTTGGGGCCCTAAACATTGTTTTTTTGGCTCGCCATAGTCAAACTATAGATGAAGTCAGAGTTTGATAGTGGAGTGTGTATTTCTCTGAAATACCCTTTCTAATGGGCTATCATGCACCTAAAACGGAGGTCGTATGCAAAAGTTACGACCCTAGGAAGTTGAGGTACCAAAATACACCAACTTACCCATAGGGCCCACATGACTTTTGACATTTCACCTTCTAGGGTTAGGTTTTTGGATGTCTAGGGTTTTGGAATTCATGAGTAATATGGAAAGGGCCTTTGGAGCCTCATTTTAATCCATTCTACTCAGAAGGATGCGCGTAGAAGCCACATCTCTTCTCAGAGATAATTACCACCATTCGAGCAAGTTTCAATTCCGTAGTTTTATAGTTTCATCCTATTTCAATATTTAATAGAATATATTGTTCACTGGATATTTGTGTTATTCTTCCTATCTCTATGTTTATTGTATTCAGTTTGTTAATCAGTTCGATCCGCTCCTAAATCTGGATCAGTGGTATCAGAGAAGTATGCTCTTCATTTATTTTTCTTCGTGCATGTCTCCGACAAGGTCTGGGTACAACAAGTTAGGACTCAAACCAATCGAGCCATTACGATATCAGCTACGTCGAGCCCGAAAAACACCCATGGGAGACGAAAATAAATATGATGGAGCATGAGATCCTATTAAAATGTTGCTCGAGGAAGCCTTCACGTGACAAAGGAATGAAATGATGGACAACTTTGCACAGATCCTTCGACGGTTTCCCATGGGAGAAGAATCTTCATCAAGCGGCCATGCAACCCCCTTCAAGGTACAGGTAAATTTTTATATTCCATTATTTGAAGGACTGATAGATGTAGATGTTGTAGATAAATGGTTGAATATGCTCGAAGGATGTTTTTCGGTCCACAATTTTTCCGATAGGGAAAATATCACTTTTGCACTCCTCAAGGTCATTTCCCATGTTAAATACTGGTGGGATACATACTCTGAGAAAAGGGCCATGGAAGAATCTGAAATATCTATGGTGGCCCCTACATGGGATTCCTTTTGGGACACCATTAAACAACAATACTACCTTGTTGGAATATACAGGACTAGTACACCAGATGGACCACCCTACGTCAAGAAAGGGACTAGACAATACCAGACTTCACCAATATTTTCCATACGCTATGCACCAAATTGGGTATCAAAGACTCTGAGTGTCATCTGGTTCTCAAATACCATGGTTTTTTTCCTAGATACATTCAAACATAAATAGATTTCCTAGACATTGCCTCATTGGGCACGACTTATAGATACATTGTCAATATCGAACATAAATATAAGAAGAAATGACGAGAGTTTGGATCTGCAAACCCTACATAGCCAAATCAGGACAAAGGCAGCCCCAACTCACATAGCAAGGGATAGGGTCGAGATGGTCGCCCTTAGGAAAACCAGTCCAAGCCGCAACATAAGAAGGGCAATGAGAAGACGAAGAAGGACATGGGAAAATGGTGTGAGTACCATAAATTTCCTTAGCAAAACACCAATGAATGCCTCTCCAAGTAGTTCCTCGTGGACGAGCTAAAGGATTCCGAGTCAAAGGCCGATTCTAATTCCGAGTCAAATCCGAAGGAGGGAAGACAATTATCTATGTTGAACCCAGTGCCATTATCGCTACCACCAAAGTCTGACCAAGTGACCTAGAAGAACCAGAGGAAGGGGAACACCTCTTTCACTCACAGATGTGGGTCAAGGGGGCTCCGATTCATTTCAGTGTCGAAAACGGTATTCAGAAGAACCTGATTTCATCAGAGGTCATCAAGCGGTTGGACCTGCCAATGATGCTGCACTCACAGCCCTACACCGTCGGCTGGCTTCACCAAGGAAGAGATCTTTGTTTCAACCAACAATGTCGTCTTCCCTACGACATCAAGCCTTTCAAAGATGAGGTACTGTGTGATATTTCTCCCCTTGAAGCTTGTGATGTTCTTTTAGGAAAATCATATTTGTGGAAGGGAAATGTTGTGTATGAGTCTAGACCCCGCAGTGTTATTATTACTTTGGGTAGAAAAATGTACAGGATCCTCGAGGTAGCGTTGCCTATTGCTATTTCTTTAATCTCTGCTAAGAAATGCAGTAAGGTCATTTCACAGATCGAGAAATTTGTCTTATTTTTTATTTGTGCTCACAGTAAGTAGAAGGTCATCACCACATTCATGGCCTCTACACAACATCTCTCTTTGCAGCAGTATAAAGTGGACGGGATCGTGGAAGAATACATAGACATCTTATCCTCACCTAAAGGGATATCGACACACTGCCAAGTCAAGCATCCAATTGAACTGACCCCTGGTGCACCTCTACCTAATGGACCAGTCTATCGACGCTCGTTGATGGAGAATGACGAAATTAGGTGTCATATCCAAGAGCTTCTTCAAAAGGGGCACATCAGACCCAAATCCTCCCCTTGCAGAAGCCCGATTGTACTGGTGCAGAAGAAGGACGATATTTTGTGACTCTGCATTAATTATAGAGCCTTAAACAAAATCATAGTCAGGAACCGCTACCCCATTCCCAGGATTGAATACCTTCTTGACCAACTCAATGGGGCCAATTTTTTCAGAAATATTAAGCTAAAGTATGGCTACCACCAGGTTCCCATTGAACCAACTGATGTATGGAAGAAAACCTTCAAGTCTTAATAAGGTTTCTACGAATGGCCGGTCATGCCCTTTGGCTTAACAAATACACCAACTACTTTCATGATATTTATGGATGATGTATTAGGACCCTTCACCAACTCCTTTGTGGTAGTATATTTGGATGACATCCTCATCTTCAACAAAACATGGGAGGAGCATCTTGCGGCATATTGATAAGGTTTTGAGCACTCTGCCGCAACACAAGCTTTATGCCAACTTGGAAAAATTCTCTTTTGGCATGAAGAGGGTCCAATACTTGGGCTACATTGTTGATGAGCATGGGGTACATGTTGATCCAACTAATATCCAAGTCATTCGTGACTGGCTAGCCCCGACCACACTGATCGAGCTTCGTAGCTTTTTGGGGCTAGCCAAATTCTACCAACGGTTCATATTGGGATTCTCCCATATTGCATGAACACTCAGCCAGGTTACCAAGGGTGGTGGTAGGGACAAGTTCATGTGGGGGAAGGAGAAAAAATGAGCATTATATGATTTGAATCATCGCCTGTGCTCAACTCGAGTACTCTCCTTTCCCGATCTGCAACAACCATTCAAGATTGAGACCGATGCATCTGAGTTTAAAGAAGTCATAGGAAAAGTATAAGGCCCTACTTAACTAGCATAGAATTGAGAAGGAATTCAAGGTATGATATGGATTGTATGGAGAACAAAATAAAAAAAACACAAGAATATAGTAGAGAGAACAATAATATATTAAAAACCCAACTTCTATTAATGAATAAAATAGTGGAATACAATAGAACAAAAACTAGTTAGAATCATGGTATCTTATCTCTAGAGAGAGAGAGAGAGAGAGAGAGAGAGAGAGAGAGAGAGAGAGAGATGTCAACTATGCTTATTTTCCAAAGATCATACAAGAGGTTTAAAGTATGGCCTTTTAACATAAAGAAATAACCCTAAAGTTCCAAAACCCTAAACCTAGGAGGAGAAGCGCCAAAAGGTGATTTTAAAATGCCAAAAGGTATTTTTAGGCATCAGTAATTTATAAATTTCCATGGATACTCCACTAGATAGTTCATCACAATATATCTAATAAAATATTGAAAACTTTACTATGAAGGTTAATTTCCTTTAGATGTCAGATTCTTTAATTACTAGTTCTCTTCTTTAAATCCATGAAATAGCTAAAATGTGACAAATAAAGACATAAATAAATACTCACACACTATCCACAAATAAACACAAGATATAACCCGTGAAACCCAATATGGGAGAAACCCATCTAAAAGGTGAGGTTGCTTTGCTCTCTTTTCTTCACATGCAAGTACAAAGAAAGAGCCACTCTCTATAGAGTTTCCTTTGAAATTATGGCATGTATGGCTGCTACATAATCTATCATCCTCTATTATTCCATAGAAATACCACTCCCTAGGTGCTATGCTCATCTAAAGAACAAATACAATGCTAACGAATGGACCCCCTTATCCTCCTAGCAACCTGGTATTTAACATCCCTTGATAGCCATCTAGGGGTAGGGTTTTGACTTCTGCATCGATAAATTGTGATAATGTTTTGGACCTTCTAGAATATTTTTGAAAGTCCATACATGGCTATCCCCATATGCATGAGTAATGGGGGTTGACATGGTATCCACTCATACCTTGGTGGTCAACATGGTAGGCCAACTTGTGGGAGACATAACTTTTTCATACGAGCTCTAATTGATGTGATGTTTTCACCATTGGAAAGGTCTCAATCTGTAGATAGTGTAAAGGGGTCCAAGCTAAATCTAGGAAAGTTTTGACCCCAAAAAATATCTTTTGATGCCTCAAAATTGCTCTATAAAGTTTCAAACACCAATTTTCCAAAATGGGACCTTCCATTAAAATGACCACTCAAGTTAATTCCTCCAATTTTTTCCACTCTGAAAGCATCGAGATAGGTGACAAATAATATAATGATCCAATCTAGATCATACCTCCCCATTTACGGAGGCTTTGGTCCCTAAAATATTTAATGAATGAGGTGAGGGAATTTTTCCTCTACCTTCTCCCTAGAGTACCACTTTGTTTTTCCTAGAATTTTCCCTTTCAACCCAATATTCCAAAGGTCATGTTTCCCCTATCTTGCAATTCTTGATCGATTTTGTAAAACTATTGATCTGGGCTCAACAAGCTGATGGTTTATGGTTGGGGATGTGCCATTGTTTTCAGCTTCAATCTCTTGATGAACTTGGATGATATTAGGTTCTTTTGGCTCCCACTACGAACAATAACATTTAATGGGGTCCCCTTCACCCACATCCATTAATCGAAAAGGTGCTCCCCCTCCTCGAGCTCCTTTGACTCATCTAGCGAGATATTTGCGATTACAAAAGTAGCACTAGGTTATGCTTCTATGGTCTGTTTTCCCTTAAATATTGTTCTAAACCAGAGTCCAAGTCAAGGTCTGATTCTTTTTCTTTAAGCTAAGGATATACTGACTATTTCAAGTGGCATTCATCAATATTGTGCCAAGGATTTTTTGGAACTCACATCACTTTCCAGTGTCCTTTTTCGACTTCCCATTACCCTTGTTTCCCTGTGTCTTTACTGGTTGTCTCGAGGTTGGATCTCTCTACTCTCTCCCTTATTTTGTGAGTTAGGGCCACCTTTACCATAGTTCTTTTGTGGTGGATATGCAAAACCAAACTCCCTCTTATTTTTCTACTTAAATTTAGTTAAATTTTTATAGCATATTAATAAGCGAATCCTAGTGATGAGATGTCCAAGAAATTCATCTCTTCTTGGAGGTACCTATGTAAAACATTGTTATAATTCAAAACTAGGAATTTCTCAGAGTCTTTGACACCCATATTTGAGTGCAAGGTGTGGAATACATTGGTGTACTCCAGCCCCATCCGGTCTCTTTCTTGACTCAAAGTTGTCCATCTCGTGTATTGGTCATCATAGTTTCCAATAGGGTATAATTCCTCCTTTCAGGCATTAATAAAGGCCACCCAAGTGGTTCATGTCCTAAATGTTAGAAACTCATCTTAATTATGTCTCTCATGGTAACCTTCTCGCAAATCTTTGACATGGGGAAGGGATTTAAGAAGCATGAAGGTGATATTTTCAATGTCAAAGAAATTTTGAACATAGTAATAGCCTTCTAATAGATTTAACCATTTCTTCAAATGGTATGCATAGATCTGGACTTAAAATAAAGGAATATTAAATTTAACTTGTACCTTGAAGGGTGTCACACCTCCAAAATGGATTCTTGTTGAAGGTGTCTCACCCATCATCGATATTCATTGAAGGATCTAGGAGAAGTTGTCCATCATCTCGTTTCTCTATCGTGTGAAGGCTTCCTTGAGAAACATCTTAATAGGATCTATTAATCCATCATCTCTCCTTTCCCTTTCCATGGGAGGCCACTTGGGTTGGTGAGAATGTTCGTCTCCTAGTGAAACTAGCTCGATGCCCAACTCATTATACACCGACCTTGTCAGGGACATGCACTAAGAAATAAAATGGAGCATATTGATTTGATACCATTGATCAAGATTATATAGGGAACAAAATGAAACACACACATGAATATAGAAGAGAGCACAATAATACAGTGAAACCCAACTTCTATTAATGAATAGAATAACAAAATATTGTAGAACATAAATAAGTCAAAATGGTGGTATCTTATCTTTGAAGAGAGAGATGTTGGCTACCTTCATTCTTCAAATATCATACAAGAGGCTGAAAGGATGGTATTTTAACATAAAGAAAGATCCCTAAAGGTCCAAAATCCTAATTTGAGGAGGAGAATTGTGAAACAATGTTTTTGAAATGTCAAAAGGTATTTTTTGGGATTAGTTTCTACATCAACTTTCTAGGGGAAACAATTTCACATACAATCTCCATTTGGCATGCATAGTAGCTCATTGGAAATCTCTAACTGAAGACTACAATATTGTAGCATGGACTTGGTCTACCAAAGGTAGACCCAGGTCCTTGACCATTCACATAAAACATTGTTTAGGACCTCAAAATGACCTTGGAAGTTTAAGACCCAAAAAATCATAACAAAACTGTCAAGAAGGAGAACTGTGTTGAGTCAGTGCAAGAGGTGGGTGGCCACTGATATCCACCTGGATCAAGATAGGATACCACACTTGGTTGCATCTAAACAAATAAATTCTACAATGTCTTGGTAAGTAGATCAAGGCTATATGGTATGGTCCTTTTGAAGTGTTGGATCAAGTAGGTGATAATTCTTATAGACTCAGTCTGCATTTATATATGAGCATTTACTCAATAATGAATGTGGAAAATTTGAAACTCTTTGAGCTTTTAGGTTAGACTAGGAAAATGGTCGGAAAATCATACCTACCATAGAGGTGTTAGAACCCAAATATGAAGCAGAGTTAGCAAAGGATATAGTATTGCAGAAGAAGTTGAGAACACCTAAAAAAGGTATTAATAACTATGGTAGGTTGGATTGAAGTATAACTTCCAAGTAAGGCCAAATGGTACTCCAAAGAGAAGATAGAGGAAAATTTTCCTCGAATCCTTCAGTAAAAACTTTTGGGGACCAAAAGCCTAAAACAATGGGGAGGTATGATTTGAAATGGATCACTATATAGTTTTTCATCTATTTTTGTACTTTTTGAGTGGAAAAAGTGAAGCCAGTGACATGTAGGGCCCATTTTAGGGGTAGATCTTATTTTGGTGAATTGGGTTCTTGAAACTTCCTAAGTCCATTTTGGGCATTAAATGGAAATTTAGGGGGTTCAAAAATTTTCAAATAATACCCATATACCTGCAACATTGTTCTACACATTGAGAACTTTGCAATAGTGCAAATATCACCTCAATCAAAGTTCATATGAAGAAGTTATTCCTCTCAAAAATTGACCTATATTGTTGACCACAATGGTATCTAGTGGATGTCACATCAACACCCATTACTCACACATGTGGAGCTAATCAATTATGGAATTTCAAGATGGTTCTAGAGGGTATGAAATCCTAACCCTAATCATGAGTGGGGGTATGAAAAATCCCACCCTAACCTTATACAACTCTAAGGACAAATTGTGGGAAGTCCAACGGTTTAGCCATATATTTTATTCAGATGTATTCTATTTTTAGCCATATATTGTGGGAATTCCAACGGTTTTCAGTTGTGATAAATTTTGTATAGATATATAGATTTAAGATCTATTAGTGGTTTCTTCTTTTTGAATGTAAAAGAGAAACCCTTTTTGGGTATTAATACAAGTGCAGACAAAGATTCTCATTTTCATTCAATTTGAGTTATGTGTTCCCTCTGTGTTTCCATTTCTCTGAATTTCTTTCTGTAATTCTTGAAGAGTGATTGATTTCAATTTAGTACTATATCTACTGTGATCATGATATATCAACGGTTCATTCAGTAACAACTTTTCCTTTGTTATTACTGTGAGTAAAACAAGACCTGTGATCTGTGTGAATTACTGCATTTTTATCTCTTTTTCAAGGGTGAATCTTCCACTGTTCTTCTACTGCAAACAAGGTGAGACTTATCTGTAATTGATACTTGACTTTGTTTTAATAGTTTTGTAAATATTTCTACATAATTTGACAATATAATTGTGACTCGGACAATGAGATACAACCTGTGTATTGTCTTATCATTAATTTGATTTAAAGATTATTTCTCAGAAAACTGAAGGTAGAAAAAGTAGTCATAAAAACATTTCATTTAAAACCTTTGATGCCTGACATTATTCTTTGAGCTTTAGAATCAATCTCAGGAACAACACCAAGTACACAAACTAATAAGGAACTTCTAAGGAGGGAAAGAAGAAGTGGAAAGAAAAGGGTAAGAAGACAACCATTAAACATCATTACAAGGATCCAATAAAAAATTATAACCATTGTAATATCAATGGTCATACTGAATATAAGTGTTTGGAGCTACATCTAAAAGTTGAATTTAAAGAGCTACAAGAAGAATGCAAAGAAGAAGAAAATCGTTTCCATGGATTCAGAAAACCAAGTAAATAGTAGCTCATATGTAGAGGAAAATACTACCTACGCTACAATGTAGAAGGAAGTGAACCTAAGTACCCTCCATCCCAGAGGAGAGAAGGGGATGACTCGACTCTTCCATATCAAGATCCAAGTCAAGAATATAAATATGGATGTTCTATTTGATTCTTGCTAACAAGCCAACCACATACCATAGGATCATATAAGTAAGATTGGATTGGAAGCTCACGCCCATCATGGCCCATATCTATTAGGATGAATAAATATATATGTAGAGCTTACAGACACTATATAGTATAAGATCAAATTTTCTATAAGTGCAAATTATATTTGATAAAGTGCAGGTACGTGTGGTACCAATTGATGTGTGTGGTGTAGTGTCTAGAAGATACTACATGTACATGAGGGATGTGATATTCATGACGAGAGAAAACCAATACCACTTGATCAAGGATGGGAATTCCTTCATCAACAATGTGTATAAAGGTAAACACAAGCTTTCTTTGTTAGGTGCTAACCAAGCCAATAAAATGATTAGATCAAGTAGGAAGCTTTTATTTCTCTTCATAAGATAGAATTAGCAATAAGAGGAAGTGATCAAGGTAAATCCATCTCTAGAGGGATGTACTGAAGAAAATAAACACAACATAGGATATTTTTCATGCATTTAAAGAAGTGCTCCAATAATATAAAGGGTTACCACCTAAAAGGGAATGGGAGCATGAGATACAATTGTTGATTGACTCTCCATTGCCAAATATAAGACTATATATGGTACATCCTAAAAGAAGTTGAAGTGAAGAAATGATTACAACAATTGTTGGAGCATGGAGTAACTTAACCAAGGACCTCACATGTGGGTCACCTATCATCATAGTGCCCAAGAAGGATGGGACTTGGAGAATTTCTATCAATTATAGAGATATTAATAAAATCACCCTTAAGAATGGTATACTCTATCCAATATTAATGACTTGTTCAATTAGCTGCAACATACCAAGTACTTCACCAATATGGATCTCAAATTGGGATTCCACTAGGTATGTGTAAAATACGAAGACGCCTAGAACACCACCTTCAGGACAATGCAATGCTTATATGAATGGTTGGTAATTCCTATTGGTTTATATAATGTATGAGATACATTTATGTGTCTAGTGAATGATGTATTTCACCTATTTCTAGATTCACTTGTAATAGTGTACTTGGATGATATATTTATTTTTTTTCTCTTATTTGGAACAACATATATCACATCTCATTTCGGTATTAGAGACCCTAAAAAATCATTAACTACTAGAAAAACTTAATCAATATGAGTTTCTCCAGCAATACAAGCTGTACTTGGGGTATGTAAATGGTGGAGGGGAACTCCAGATTGATCCCATGAAGATGGAAGCCATCGTCAAGAAGAAAAATCCTACAAATGTCATTGGAATTAGAATATTTTTGGGAGAAACATGTCACCTTCGAAATTTTACGGCATCCTTTTAAGCTATGGTTTCACCACTCCATGCAATAATAATGAGCAATAAGAGGTTTTAGTGGGGGGAGAATTAGCATAAGGATTTTGAAGAGCCAGAAACAAAAAATTAGTCAAGCATTAGTCCCATTATTGTCCAATTTGTAGAAGTTGGCTTCAAAGTGGAGACAAATGTAAGTGGATATGTTATGGGAGTAGTGTTGATGCAAGGAGGTAAGCTAGTTTTCTATCATTTTGAAATGTTTCATAGCATAGTATAAAATTACCTTACATATGACAAGGATATCTATGCTATATTACAATATGTTAAGAAATGGAAGTGTTATCTACTAGATAAGGTGACCATCATCCACAATGATCACTAGCCACTGTAATATTTGCAGGGCCAAAGTAAGCTTTAGAAACCTAGACTATAAGTGGATGCAACTCTTACAACAATTACATATTATCATCAAATATAAGAAGGGGAGTACTAACAAGTTGGAAAACATGATTTTAGGGACACCCACACCCATGATCATAGATTTGTGTAATCGTATGCACATGGAGAGTTTCACCCATGATCATAGATTTGTGTAATCATATGCACATGGAGACTTTCACCCATGATATATATAACAAAGAGGAATACACAAAAGATGAGGACTTCAAGGAGGTATTTTAGTAGCTACAAGGAAAATATCATGAAGAAGAAGGTGATAGCAAGGATAACTACATTTCCATGATGGGTTTCTCTTTAAGTTGGATTAGCATTGTGTTCCAAGGAGGAATATTGCAACTTATTAGAGAGTCTCACACCTCTAAAGTCGCAACGGGTTTTGTTGTTGGGAAAACAATGGCCAACTTACACAGGTATGTGTATTGGCACAAAATGTAGGAATATGTAACCCAGTTATCAAAAGATGGATACAAATTTGTACCTATAAACCTAGTAATAGGAACAAAGGTTCATATTGACCCTTAATTATACCTACTAAACCATGAGAGAGGGTCTCCATAAATTTTATGGGTGGTTTTACAAGAACCAAGGGAGGTATAACAATCTATTTCTGGTAATGCATGGGCTTAGTAAGATGTGCATGCTCAGGCCTTGTTAAAATACCATCAAGGGGAAAATTCATCGATAATGTTCTTTGAAAAGTTATAGGTGCATTTTGGGATACCAAGGACCATCATCTCAAAGAGAGATACCAAATTTTTCAATGCCTTTTGGACTACACTTTGGGATAAGGTAGACACCAAGTTGAATATATATTGTTTTCCAACCATGGATGGATGGGAAAGCAATAGTAGTGAACACAAAATTTCCTCACCACTTGAAGGGTTACAATAAAACACATCCATGGACCTAGTGCAAAATTTTGATTTATAGTCAAAACTAGTATAACACAGAAGTCCAAACTTTCACTAGTAGGTCCCCTTTTCAAACTTGATTTGAATATTTTCCACCTTCACCTATATATGTTGTATTTGGATAGCAAGGAGAAAGGGAAGACACCACAGCAGAAAAATTGAAGGTTGAAAGATTCATTTATAATATCAAGCAAATCCACTTGCAAGTACAAAAGAGATTAAAGAAGTCATAGGAAAATTACAAGGCCCTACGTAACTAGCATAGAATTTAGAAGGAATTCAAGGTATGATATGGATTGTATGGGGAAAAAAATGAAACACACACAATAATATAGTAGAGAGCACACTAATATAGTAAAAACCCAACTTATATTAATGAATACAATAGCGGAATACAATAGAACACAAACTAGTTAGAATCATGGTATCTTATCGCGAGAGAGAGAGAGAGAGAGAGAGAGGGAGAG
>JZKD02S0321618.1:403057-437716 GCA_000966675.3 Picea glauca
CTTCTGGGTTACCTTTACTTTGTGATGAGCTTGCTTCTATTAGTTGTTTGTCCTTTGTTGGTTGCTTAGAGTTTGGTTTTTCTACTAGAACCTTCTATTCTTCTTTCCAGTCTTTCATTGCCCATAGGAATTCTTCTACTGTGACACACTATCTCATATACAACCACTCCTTTTCGCGATCCCTTTTAGCCTGATCCACATATTGTGTCATGATTCTTTAAAATTTGCTATCATTTTGTGCTCCTCCACCACCTCTAGTGGGATCCTTCGAGTCGCTACCACCTTTTCTTGGATTTCCTCAAGGTATGTCTTGAAGATGTTGGTATTTTCCTATCTTTCTCTTGCAACAGTTGTGTGCCACAATAATTCATACTGTGTTGTGTGACACCTTCCATTTCTCTAACAAAACATGGTGTATTTGGGGTGCTTTCAACCCACTAAGGAAATCAACATTATAATCCATGAGTAATGGAACTTTGTTCCTATGTCCTGGGAATATTTGCAATCATCCAGAAATAAATTTAACAAATATGGGATCCAACTTAACATAGTTCCCTTTGCGCACTACGTGGCTACTGCTATTATGCCTGCTGGAAATTCCTCCTTGTGACACTTCTTGATTAATTTACAGGCCATCAGTTTGGTTGCTAGCCATGTTGCTAGTTCACTGATCATGTTGATGATGATCCCCCTGGATCCTCTCTCTGCCACATAATTTTTCTTCATCTCTTTTGTCAATGATTTCTCCTTGGTCTTGTCATCAAGGTACTGTGTAAGTTTCTCACCGTTAGTTGATAGACCTATTATCTTGGCTATCAAGTCAACGCCGATGGAAACTTGTGTATCTAGCCACAAAATTCCTCCATGTACTATTGTGAGTAACTACTTGATGCAGTTATTTACATCCTTTCCTTTGCCAAAGTCTGGGATCTCCAACGGGTTCATTATACCTGTGTTATATAGCCCTTGTATCCACCGTATAGGTTCCATTATAGGAACTCTTGTCACACTGACCCCTCTGATTTCTAAGTATACATGTTGCAGGAACTCTAGGAATTTATTTGTGTCCCTCACATCATGGTATGAATAGCGCAGTTTATCTATGCATCGAAGTAACTCTGAGATAATATTTTCTCCTGTTGGTATGCGTGGTAACACAATGGTTACCTATTGTTTCTTGCGCAGGGATATTTGGACCTGTTGTTTCCCCTTCCCCTTTCCTGGTGCACTTGAGGGCCCTTCTTCCTGATACATTTTCTCTTCCTCTTATTCCTCTCCACCAGACTCCTGTTGTGTCGTGTTGTCTATTGTTTTTGTTTTCTCCTATTGTGCTGCTTTTGCACCCGCTTGAGTCCTTGGCTCACCAAACTTAGTCCTTTCCTCATATGCTTCCTCTATGGGTGGAATTGTTTCCTACGTCGAGTTTGTCTCTACTGCTATGTTTGGTGGATCAATATACATATGTTCTATTTTCTCTTTGACTAGTGTAGGGATTGTTGGTTATGGGGAAGGAATGGCATCGACATCCACCACTCCCTCTATTTGCATAGGGTTTTCGGCCTCCATTGCTAGCTCTGGTGCTAACCTGTTGTTCCTACGGGTTCTCCTTGATATATGGCTCGGTGCTCCGACTTTGGGTAGGACCATAATGTTGGAATCTAAATGAGTTTGCGTCTGAAATCTCACTTTTAGCCTAGTAAATCATTGATTCTCTTCGGCTCTTCTCGCTGCATAGCTCTCCATTCACTCAAATTCACAATGTGACTTTTCACACACTAAATTTTCTTCTAAAGTATTGTCATAAATGCTACAAAGATTTCCAGGAACGCTTCAATGACTTTCATAATTGCACAAAGATTTCCAGGAACACTTCAATGACTGTCATAAATGTTTGTTTCGTGCCTTCTTTTTCCGGTGACCGGTTTTTCTTTTTCCTGACTATTTGATTTTTTCGGTGCGTTGTATTTTTCTACTGTGGTATATCTCTGGCACACTGGTACATCCTTCTTCCATAGTTATCCCATGTGAAGTATCTTGTCTTATTTTCACCCTGACTATCTGTCTGCTACGCACTTACATTCTCAACTATCTTTTTATCATTTATTCCTCTAATTGCTTCTTTTTTCCTTTTTCTAGTTTTCTTTTCCTTTTTCTTCTTTTAAATCCTACTATTTATAATATGTACAAGTGTACTTGTTGCGCTGCAACTATTGATGGTTAGTGGGTTGACTGTCCCTATACAGTTTCATTCGGATACCATTCACCAGTCCTTGAACTTCCTTTCCTGCTAAATCCTGTAGTTGTACAACACCTCCATATGTGACAGACTTTATTTGGGTTTTCTGCAGTTCCAATGTTTACCTTTATGATATTTAATGGTGCAGCATAATCTTCTAAATCTATATTTGGACCTTATACTTCCCTTTCTCCTTAAACTTTTGGGATATGGATATTGTGCGGGTTATCCTCTGCTAGATCTTCTGTGACATGATAACAATGTGGCAATTGTTTAACTGTTTGTCTAGTATGCTTCTGATATGTTGGGATTATTTCAAATTATGGTTCTTCAAATATTCTATCTCTTACCACCTTTAGTGTTGTATCTATCTCTAGACTTTCATGCTCAAAGGAAAATGTAATTACAAAATTCGGATGTATCTCTTCCCAGTTTGTAGTTTCTCTGCGTTGTTCCTGTTCTGTGTACCAATTCTTTGGAATGCCTTCTAATGTGTGAATAAAATGATGTGGCCTTCCTCGTTTTGAGGGATCCAATGGTGTGATCACTTTGTATTCTCCATATTCAAAGATCATATTCCCTGTCTTCAAATTGATAATAGCCTAGTTATCAAAGGCCCAATCCAGACCCAACAAAGATGGATATGGTGAAGTATTATCTATGATGTCAATGACTTCAAAGTCTGCCATGGTTCGCACACCATCTAGATCTACTGGAGTTCCTTTGAATATTCCAATTAGCACCACTCTGTGTTGATTTTCTAACTTCAATTGGATAGTTGAATACCCCAATTGAGGTTAACCCATAGCTTCCCATGTCTTGTTTGGAAGAACATTAACTTCGGACCCTAAGTCTAGTATGATATACCCCATATTGAAATCTTTGATGTTTGCATTCAATATGAATTCCCTTCTTGTTATTCTCTTATTATGGACCTGATTTACTCTTTTTACCCCTTCTTCCCCATAATTACACTTTTCTAACAAAATATGCAGTACTTGTAAAAAATTTTAATCATTCAACAATTTTACACGACCCCCAAAATTTTCTTAAGTTACTTACTTTATCTGAAGGATACTCTTTGTTGGTTTGATAAAATAATGGAGGCATCTCATACACTGGTATCTCATCTTTTGGTTTTTTCCCTAAAGTAGACACAATATTTTCTTTCAGAATCTCCTTCCTAGCCTCTTTGAATATCTCTTTCTCTTTGCATGCATCAAACTTTTGTTCAGGTCCGGTATTCTTCCTAACCCATAGGTATTGATCCTGGTCCTTGTTTGTTGAATCTTCTCTTGCCTTAGATCCTCCTCTAGTAACTATATTGATCTTCTTACCATCCTCTTCTTTGTTTTCCACAAAAATCCATTGTACATTCTCGTTTTGGTTCCTCTTGTCCTGTATCTTTACCAAAAGTGTTGGAAAATATTATGTTTCATGGTCTGTTGCACGAAAATACATACATGTTGCAGGTGTCTGTGGGAAATCTCTTGCATAGTGACCTGGTTTCTTACAGTTATGAAAAACTACTGCTCCTCAACCTCCTCCAAATCCTCTTCCTCCATGAAATCCCCCTCTGAATCCTCCTTTGTTGCCCTGATTATCTCCACGCAGTGTGTTATACTGAGGTCCCTGATTATATTGTGGTTGTGCATTATTGTATTGTGGTAGCGCTGCACACTATTGTGGTGGTGCTCCAAACTGTTGTGTATTGTTATCATGTGGTTGTTCTTGAAACTGTTGTGCAAGATTATATTATGGCTATTGTGTGTTGTTATACAATGACTGTTGAGTGGGTTGTCCTGTTATATGTTAATCATGCACCCTATATGTATTTGAAATATTTTCTTTCATCACTTCCAAAGTTTTGCAGTCCTTGTCTTTGTGTCCAACTAACTTACAAAAATTACAAAATGTACTCTTTGATATTGTCTGATACTTCTGCATCAGAGGGAAGTGATAGGGATCATACCCATGTGTTTTTCAAATCTCACACCGTGGTCCTCCTAAAGCTAAAGGGTTTGTCATACCCACTCCAATATACTGCGGAATAATGGACACTCATTCTTACAATGGCCTTTTGTCCTGCACATTGTACACCATACATCTTCTCTTTTCTCCTTTCCTTTATTCTAATTCAACTGGAATGCTAATTTCTTCAGATCTTGTCTCAACTCTTCCATAGCTGGATCTGCATGCTTGTACTTATTTTCCTCTAATTGTAAGGATGCTTGTAGAGCCTCAACCTGAATTTGGAACTTATGTTGTCTCAAAGGATACTTCAAGTGTGACAATAAAGAGTTAGCAAACAAATTTCTATATTGCATATCAGTAATAGGGTAATTTAACTTACCTGTTAGACTCTTGAACTTCTGGTCCACCTCCCAGACTGATTATACTAGTTTCTTCTTAATATCTATCATTTCATTCATGAACTGGTCCTCTGAGCTTGGTTTCTAAAATTCATTTATTAATAGCCTCTTCACCTTTTTTATAGTTCTAGGCGCTCCTCTTGGCCCTTGGTTATGTATTAAGGAACAAAGATGAAGTACAAAGTGCATGGAAGACACACAAACCAAGGAAGGGTCGAAGTGGTTAAAGAAGCAAAAAAGAAGGAATGAAGTAAGGAAAAGCAAGTCGTTGAAAGAGAAGACCAAGGAAGATAAAGTATCAAAGAATATGGATCGTGGACAACTCAACAAGAAGAAGAAGACACCAACGGATTCTTTGGAGCACCTCATGGAAAAGAAGGAAGGACAGGCTTGAAAATCCCTAAAAACATGGGTCATGTTGAACTAGGGTTTTGGATCTAGGGTTTTGTTGGCCCTTGAAGAAGTTTTGGGAGATCCTTGGTCAAGTTTGATCTATTTTGGAACTTTGAAAACCTGTCAAAGAAGGAGCGCAAGACGAAGCAAAGATCATGAGATCTCAACCCCTTTTTGGGTTTTCAGATTATGTAACGGGTATGGGATGTCGGCCCATGGGTTTACCCATGTTTAGGCCTATTTCGTAAAGTATAAATAGATGTCTAGGAAATTTAAGAAGAGAGAAGTTATGAATGGATAAGTGCTAGATCTATGTGATTGAAGGATTGTAAGTGCTTTGTGCATACTGTGTGAGACTTGCAGAGCTAAGTGCAAGTCATTGTAAGAGGTTGTGGAAGGCTATGTTCTTAGATCCACTCTGGGAAGGACGATCTAGTGAGCTACGCAGATCTCCTGTCCTATGTGGAGTAGGGTTTTGAGGCTCTGTGCATGTGGCCTATTGAAGAAGATAATAAAGAAGAAGAGTTGGTGGATGTAGCCCTAGGGTGGGGGTGAACCACGTATATGTTCTGTTTCTCTGCTTTGTGCAATGTGTTGATGTGTTTATGTCTTTACTTGCTAAGTTCTTTGATATAGATAGATAGATATGTTTATGCTTCGTGCTAATGATGTATATGGATGTTAGATCTGGCGTCTGTGAACTTGCTTAGTGCTTAAATCTGTTAGATCTAGTCTATCTCTTTACGCTAAGTGCTTAGATACATTAGATGTGAATGAATGAAATGATTCTCTATTTTATCTATGAAGTAGATATTAAGTTGAATACTGATGAAATGTAGTTTTTAAGTGTATTAAATCTTAGAATCACAGATCTATGTCCCAGCTAAGGTTGCAGACACTGGATTCCTACAACCACCCCTGCCTCTACCTCGGGTGAGACTTCATCTGCTTCGTAGGGGTTGCCGAAAGGGCTGGTAGTTAGGGTTTTGTTGGTGCATTGTTGTAGCATTGAACCCTGGGTTTTCCCCTATGCCAACAAATGGTTCCGTTGCCGGGACCTAAAACTGTGATTGATGGGAACTGAGAAAGAAGAAACTTTGTGTGAAGATCCGACCTGAAATTGTGAAATCTCTGTGTGTATATCTGTCTTTCTAGTGCACAGTGCCCTACTTAGCTTGTGAAGCTCTGTGCTAAAGAAAAGAAGTCTGATCTGAAGAAAAGAGGTAAGATCTGAAATCTTTGTGCTATGAGAAAGGTAAAAGTGAGAATTTCTGATTAAAAGAGGTAAGATCTAAAAGCTTTGTGCTCTGATAGAGGTAAGAATAGTGAAAATTTTTAGATCTAGAAGCTTTGTGCTCTGTAGAAGTAATATAAGTGGAATTTTTTTGTTTCTAAAGCATGGATCTAGGTATGTTTGATAAGATTTGTCATAGCTTAAAAACTAGTGCACTGATATATGAAAGAAGATTTGATTTGAATAGATCTGATAAGAATAATGGAAGATATGTTATACCTATGTATATAGAGAATGTTTGGACTAACAAATGGATGCAGGATCCTAGAAAGAATTTTTTGCAGGTTAGCTACCATGATCCTAGTGCGCAGTACAAGAAAGGTTGGGGATCATTTAAGAGAAAGAGAGGATTAACCCTTTGTTATAGTTGCAGAAGACCAGTCCATCTGGCTAAGGAATGTCCTGGTAGAAGACCTAGTTGTCTTTGTTGTAAAGATATGGATCATGAAGTATTGGATTTCCCTAAAATGATTGCTAAGATTGAAACAATGAACATGAGACAAGAAAACCCTAAGGCAGATCTAGAAAATAATATTATGGAAGAACCCCAGAAATAATCAAATAAAGTATTGCTACAGATGACAGAAACCTTGAATGACCACCGACAGACTGACCTATCAGATATTTTTAAAGAAAAATATTACATTAAAGTAAGAATAGGAGACTTCGACATTGACTGTGTTCTAGATAAGGAAACACAGGTGAATATCATGAAAAAAATAACTTGGGAAGCTATAGGAAGGCATTATATGACTCCTTCATTGAGAAGAATAGGGATATTTAGAGGAAAGATGATAAGCCTATATGGAAAGCTCACCCGGATATCTATGAATGCCAATGGAACTTTTATAGAGAAAGACTTTGAGATTATTATATTTACTGAGGACAGAGCACCATTTTCTTTGTTACTAGGAAAGCCCTGGATTGAAAGAGATCAGGCCAGGAGGAAGGAAGAAGAAGAAGTTTTAGAGCAGAAGAAGCAAGAGTTAAAAGATTTCATGACTAGAAGGATTACACACTTGATTGAAGAATAGAAGAACAGATTGAATCTATTTAACACCAGAGACTTGGATGTCAATGTTTCAAGAACATTAGAAGACCCACAGAAGATCGAAGTACCTATTCCAGATAAAGAAGAAGTATTACCCTTGAATCTTAGGAAAAAATCTCAATAGCACGAAGTTACTATGCCAAACAAAGATAAGAATCAGAATGGAAAAAGGAATACCGAGACGAATCTCACTGGAAAGAAGGATAGAAAACTAAGTAAGAAGAGAGATAAGATTGAGAAGTTACAGAAGGTCCCATAGGGAACTTCGCAGAAGGAAAATTTGGAAAACTAGAACTTCGTCGGGATAAAAAAACAACATCACATGGCACTTCGCTAGGGTGAAGCAATATAGCTATTGGGAACAATATAATCATTTGGACGACCCTCCGAATGGGTAGAAAGGAATTTATGGTTCACCTCTAGACCGTTGGAACATGCTGTAATGGAAATAACATATTTAATGAAGGCTTCTCATCCATTGTAAGAGATCCGTTGCTCGATTATCTATTTATCCCATCGCGCTATGCACCGAGAACACTTTTACGAACCATGAATTTGAGTCCATAGATTAGTTGATTTTCACACAGTGATCATCACACTTTTTCCATCTATCCCATTGCATTGAGAGACATCCCCCTGAACCCCAGATCGTTAACCACAAGCGTGTATGTTCAAAGAAATTAGCACAGTCGAAGAGTCTTTGAAGTAAGTACTCATCAACCTAGAAAGATTCATGTCGATGTTTGCAGGTGTACAAGATTCATCGACAAGGACGTTGCAAGCTTCTTCGTCGAATGCTCGTGGAGATGGACAATCCCGACCGTCAGTAGAAAAGAGAACCAAGCATAAAGAAAACCTCGCAAATGCAAAACTGATTCCAACCATATTGTCTGATTACATACCATATCTGGCTAGCGTGGTGAATCGTGATAGTGTACCAAGAGATTTTGAATACACCATATTTACTGCATACCTCCTGAAGGGAATACACGTAGTTCAAACAGACCAGGACAAGATCGCAACACTAAAGTTCAACGAATTTAACCTCGGATATCACAAGGTCTATGGTATGCTCGCCCCATCCAAGTACCTAACTAGAACAAAATGGAAGAACTCAAATATCATCCCGCAGCAGTGGACTATGGACCTCGTGCAATCCACCCTGTTGAATGTCACGAAGATCCCACACTTCGGAAGACACCAGGAGGTCAACGCCTGTGTCAAGCTATTGTTATCCTATTACCATAGTGGCTACTTGTGGCTAGATCATTGTGTTACAATTGACCCAATTCTAATCCACAGGATCACAGGCCTGAGTATCCAAGGACCCGAGCCACAAGAGTTTTATCCAGGAAAATTTGCAGATTGCGCGCTAGCACAGAAGATCAAGGATACATATGACGACATTGAGAAGGGAACAAGAGGCTACAAGGTAGCTTCCATCTAGAGTGGCACAATGCACCTTTCATTTCAACTGATAGCTGGAAATTTAGTAAGGATGAACCGAACTACATAAGTCACCAACTTTATAATTGACTTCGTAGGGAAGTGCGTGGAAGGCCTACAGATGAACTGGGCAAAGCACCTAGTTAACCAGTTGGAGATAGACTGCCGAGAAGCACAAGATTAGGGTTATTAATTTCATTTTATCTGGCTCCTGATCCTCATATATTTTGTTGCCTAGGAGATGCTGGAAGGTGCGACCTTACCAGATATAGAACCGTTCGAACCGCTTGCCACAAAGTTCACTACCTTATGGTATTCAACTGATATGAACAAATAGTGGTATTCAAATGTTGTGTTTCATACATATTACCTCCAGCTAAAGAGAGCCATCGAAGCTGAGCCTCTCATGACTCTGAATACCTTACAAAGGTTTCGACCCTTGATGAAGTTCAGCGTGAATCGACACTTCACTTACATTACAACGTGAGCAGATGAACACAAAGAGAAACTCCAATCATATTATAAGATTTCAGAATAATACCTTGAGGAGATCACTAAGGACTGGTTCACTGACCTCCTTATCCCCTTTGACCCTGTAGAGGTGTCCGATTCTAACAGGCCAGAAACTGCGCATGATACACCTGGACCTAGAAAAATGAAGAATACTAAAGAAGTCCAAGACCTAAGCAACGCCTCAGGGAAGACTACTTCCATATCACCTGAGCGAGGAGGTGATGACAACATATAAGAGATGAAGGACAGAGAAGCTAAACAAAAAAAAGGTGAAGTAACACCACCGAGAGACGAGACTGACTCCCTGAAAAAGAGGAAGGTTTCTCCCCAGAGACCCTCTTCATGGAAGAAATCGAAAGCCACCATGACCAAGATGCAGACTATCCTCACCTCCTATGATTTTGATTTCATCATCGCAACCCTGAATGATGCTTNCTTCTGGGTTACCTTTACTTTGTGATGAGCTTGCTTCTATTAGTTGTTTGTCCTTTGTTGGTTGCTTAGAGTTTGGTTTTTCTACTAGAACCTTCTATTCTTCTTTCCAGTCTTTCATTGCCCATAGGAATTCTTCTACTGTGACACACTATCTCATATACAACCACTCCTTTTCGCGATCCCTTTTAGCCTGATCCACATATTGTGTCATGATTCTTTAAAATTTGCTATCATTTTGTGCTCCTCCACCACCTCTAGTGGGATCCTTCGAGTCGCTACCACCTTTTCTTGGATTTCCTCAAGGTATGTCTTGAAGATGTTGGTATTTTCCTATCTTTCTCTTGCAACAGTTGTGTGCCACAATAATTCATACTGTGTTGTGTGACACCTTCCATTTCTCTAACAAAACATGGTGTATTTGGGGTGCTTTCAACCCACTAAGGAAATCAACATTATAATCCATGAGTAATGGAACTTTGTTCCTATGTCCTGGGAATATTTGCAATCATCCAGAAATAAATTTAACAAATATGGGATCCAACTTAACATAGTTCCCTTTGCGCACTACGTGGCTACTGCTATTATGCCTGCTGGAAATTCCTCCTTGTGACACTTCTTGATTAATTTACAGGCCATCAGTTTGGTTGCTAGCCATGTTGCTAGTTCACTGATCATGTTGATGATGATCCCCCTGGATCCTCTCTCTGCCACATAATTTTTCTTCATCTCTTTTGTCAATGATTTCTCCTTGGTCTTGTCATCAAGGTACTGTGTAAGTTTCTCACCGTTAGTTGATAGACCTATTATCTTGGCTATCAAGTCAACGCCGATGGAAACTTGTGTATCTAGCCACAAAATTCCTCCATGTACTATTGTGAGTAACTACTTGATGCAGTTATTTACATCCTTTCCTTTGCCAAAGTCTGGGATCTCCAACGGGTTCATTATACCTGTGTTATATAGCCCTTGTATCCACCGTATAGGTTCCATTATAGGAACTCTTGTCACACTGACCCCTCTGATTTCTAAGTATACATGTTGCAGGAACTCTAGGAATTTATTTGTGTCCCTCACATCATGGTATGAATAGCGCAGTTTATCTATGCATCGAAGTAACTCTGAGATAATATTTTCTCCTGTTGGTATGCGTGGTAACACAATGGTTACCTATTGTTTCTTGCGCAGGGATATTTGGACCTGTTGTTTCCCCTTCCCCTTTCCTGGTGCACTTGAGGGCCCTTCTTCCTGATACATTTTCTCTTCCTCTTATTCCTCTCCACCAGACTCCTGTTGTGTCGTGTTGTCTATTGTTTTTGTTTTCTCCTATTGTGCTGCTTTTGCACCCGCTTGAGTCCTTGGCTCACCAAACTTAGTCCTTTCCTCATATGCTTCCTCTATGGGTGGAATTGTTTCCTACGTCGAGTTTGTCTCTACTGCTATGTTTGGTGGATCAATATACATATGTTCTATTTTCTCTTTGACTAGTGTAGGGATTGTTGGTTATGGGGAAGGAATGGCATCGACATCCACCACTCCCTCTATTTGCATAGGGTTTTCGGCCTCCATTGCTAGCTCTGGTGCTAACCTGTTGTTCCTACGGGTTCTCCTTGATATATGGCTCGGTGCTCCGACTTTGGGTAGGACCATAATGTTGGAATCTAAATGAGTTTGCGTCTGAAATCTCACTTTTAGCCTAGTAAATCATTGATTCTCTTCGGCTCTTCTCGCTGCATAGCTCTCCATTCACTCAAATTCACAATGTGACTTTTCACACACTAAATTTTCTTCTAAAGTATTGTCATAAATGCTACAAAGATTTCCAGGAACGCTTCAATGACTTTCATAATTGCACAAAGATTTCCAGGAACACTTCAATGACTGTCATAAATGTTTGTTTCGTGCCTTCTTTTTCCGGTGACCGGTTTTTCTTTTTCCTGACTATTTGATTTTTTCGGTGCGTTGTATTTTTCTACTGTGGTATATCTCTGGCACACTGGTACATCCTTCTTCCATAGTTATCCCATGTGAAGTATCTTGTCTTATTTTCACCCTGACTATCTGTCTGCTACGCACTTACATTCTCAACTATCTTTTTATCATTTATTCCTCTAATTGCTTCTTTTTTCCTTTTTCTAGTTTTCTTTTCCTTTTTCTTCTTTTAAATCCTACTATTTATAATATGTACAAGTGTACTTGTTGCGCTGCAACTATTGATGGTTAGTGGGTTGACTGTCCCTATACAGTTTCATTCGGATACCATTCACCAGTCCTTGAACTTCCTTTCCTGCTAAATCCTGTAGTTGTACAACACCTCCATATGTGACAGACTTTATTTGGGTTTTCTGCAGTTCCAATGTTTACCTTTATGATATTTAATGGTGCAGCATAATCTTCTAAATCTATATTTGGACCTTATACTTCCCTTTCTCCTTAAACTTTTGGGATATGGATATTGTGCGGGTTATCCTCTGCTAGATCTTCTGTGACATGATAACAATGTGGCAATTGTTTAACTGTTTGTCTAGTATGCTTCTGATATGTTGGGATTATTTCAAATTATGGTTCTTCAAATATTCTATCTCTTACCACCTTTAGTGTTGTATCTATCTCTAGACTTTCATGCTCAAAGGAAAATGTAATTACAAAATTCGGATGTATCTCTTCCCAGTTTGTAGTTTCTCTGCGTTGTTCCTGTTCTGTGTACCAATTCTTTGGAATGCCTTCTAATGTGTGAATAAAATGATGTGGCCTTCCTCGTTTTGAGGGATCCAATGGTGTGATCACTTTGTATTCTCCATATTCAAAGATCATATTCCCTGTCTTCAAATTGATAATAGCCTAGTTATCAAAGGCCCAATCCAGACCCAACAAAGATGGATATGGTGAAGTATTATCTATGATGTCAATGACTTCAAAGTCTGCCATGGTTCGCACACCATCTAGATCTACTGGAGTTCCTTTGAATATTCCAATTAGCACCACTCTGTGTTGATTTTCTAACTTCAATTGGATAGTTGAATACCCCAATTGAGGTTAACCCATAGCTTCCCATGTCTTGTTTGGAAGAACATTAACTTCGGACCCTAAGTCTAGTATGATATACCCCATATTGAAATCTTTGATGTTTGCATTCAATATGAATTCCCTTCTTGTTATTCTCTTATTATGGACCTGATTTACTCTTTTTACCCCTTCTTCCCCATAATTACACTTTTCTAACAAAATATGCAGTACTTGTAAAAAATTTTAATCATTCAACAATTTTACACGACCCCCAAAATTTTCTTAAGTTACTTACTTTATCTGAAGGATACTCTTTGTTGGTTTGATAAAATAATGGAGGCATCTCATACACTGGTATCTCATCTTTTGGTTTTTTCCCTAAAGTAGACACAATATTTTCTTTCAGAATCTCCTTCCTAGCCTCTTTGAATATCTCTTTCTCTTTGCATGCATCAAACTTTTGTTCAGGTCCGGTATTCTTCCTAACCCATAGGTATTGATCCTGGTCCTTGTTTGTTGAATCTTCTCTTGCCTTAGATCCTCCTCTAGTAACTATATTGATCTTCTTACCATCCTCTTCTTTGTTTTCCACAAAAATCCATTGTACATTCTCGTTTTGGTTCCTCTTGTCCTGTATCTTTACCAAAAGTGTTGGAAAATATTATGTTTCATGGTCTGTTGCACGAAAATACATACATGTTGCAGGTGTCTGTGGGAAATCTCTTGCATAGTGACCTGGTTTCTTACAGTTATGAAAAACTACTGCTCCTCAACCTCCTCCAAATCCTCTTCCTCCATGAAATCCCCCTCTGAATCCTCCTTTGTTGCCCTGATTATCTCCACGCAGTGTGTTATACTGAGGTCCCTGATTATATTGTGGTTGTGCATTATTGTATTGTGGTAGCGCTGCACACTATTGTGGTGGTGCTCCAAACTGTTGTGTATTGTTATCATGTGGTTGTTCTTGAAACTGTTGTGCAAGATTATATTATGGCTATTGTGTGTTGTTATACAATGACTGTTGAGTGGGTTGTCCTGTTATATGTTAATCATGCACCCTATATGTATTTGAAATATTTTCTTTCATCACTTCCAAAGTTTTGCAGTCCTTGTCTTTGTGTCCAACTAACTTACAAAAATTACAAAATGTACTCTTTGATATTGTCTGATACTTCTGCATCAGAGGGAAGTGATAGGGATCATACCCATGTGTTTTTCAAATCTCACACCGTGGTCCTCCTAAAGCTAAAGGGTTTGTCATACCCACTCCAATATACTGCGGAATAATGGACACTCATTCTTACAATGGCCTTTTGTCCTGCACATTGTACACCATACATCTTCTCTTTTCTCCTTTCCTTTATTCTAATTCAACTGGAATGCTAATTTCTTCAGATCTTGTCTCAACTCTTCCATAGCTGGATCTGCATGCTTGTACTTATTTTCCTCTAATTGTAAGGATGCTTGTAGAGCCTCAACCTGAATTTGGAACTTATGTTGTCTCAAAGGATACTTCAAGTGTGACAATAAAGAGTTAGCAAACAAATTTCTATATTGCATATCAGTAATAGGGTAATTTAACTTACCTGTTAGACTCTTGAACTTCTGGTCCACCTCCCAGACTGATTATACTAGTTTCTTCTTAATATCTATCATTTCATTCATGAACTGGTCCTCTGAGCTTGGTTTCTAAAATTCATTTATTAATAGCCTCTTCACCTTTTTTATAGTTCTAGGCGCTCCTCTTGGCCCTTGGTTATGTATTAAGGAACAAAGATGAAGTACAAAGTGCATGGAAGACACACAAACCAAGGAAGGGTCGAAGTGGTTAAAGAAGCAAAAAAGAAGGAATGAAGTAAGGAAAAGCAAGTCGTTGAAAGAGAAGACCAAGGAAGATAAAGTATCAAAGAATATGGATCGTGGACAACTCAACAAGAAGAAGAAGACACCAACGGATTCTTTGGAGCACCTCATGGAAAAGAAGGAAGGACAGGCTTGAAAATCCCTAAAAACATGGGTCATGTTGAACTAGGGTTTTGGATCTAGGGTTTTGTTGGCCCTTGAAGAAGTTTTGGGAGATCCTTGGTCAAGTTTGATCTATTTTGGAACTTTGAAAACCTGTCAAAGAAGGAGCGCAAGACGAAGCAAAGATCATGAGATCTCAACCCCTTTTTGGGTTTTCAGATTATGTAACGGGTATGGGATGTCGGCCCATGGGTTTACCCATGTTTAGGCCTATTTCGTAAAGTATAAATAGATGTCTAGGAAATTTAAGAAGAGAGAAGTTATGAATGGATAAGTGCTAGATCTATGTGATTGAAGGATTGTAAGTGCTTTGTGCATACTGTGTGAGACTTGCAGAGCTAAGTGCAAGTCATTGTAAGAGGTTGTGGAAGGCTACGTTCTTAGATCCACTCTGGGAAGGAGGATCTAGCGAGCTACGCAGATCTCCTGTCCTATGTGGAGTAGGGTTTTGAGGCTCTGTGCATGTCGCCTATTGAAGAAGATAATAAAGAAGAAGAGTTGGTGGATGTAGCCCTAGGGTGGGGGTGAACCACGTATATGTTCTATTTCTCTGCTTTGTGCAATGTGTTGATGTGTTTATGTCTTTACTTGCTAAGTGCTTTGATATAGATAGATAGATCTGTTCATGCTTCGTGCTAATGATGTATATGGATGTTAGATCTGGCCTCTGTGAACTTGCTTAGTGCTTAAATCTATTAGATCTAGTCTATCTCTTTATGCTAAGTTCTTAGATACATCAGATGTGAATGAATGAAATGATGCTCTATTTTATCTATGAAGTAGATATTAAGTTGAATACTGATGAAATGTAGTTTTTAAGTGTATTAAATCTTAGAATCACAGATCTATGTCCCAGCTAAGGTTGCAGACACTGGAGTCCTGCAACCACCCTGCCTCTACCTCGGGTGAGACTTCATCTACTTCGTAGGTGTTGCCGAAAGGGCCGGTAGTTAGGGTTTTGTTGGTGCATTGTTGTAGCATTGAACCCTGGGTTTTCCCCTATGCCAACAAATGGTTCCGTTACCGGGACCTAAAACTGTGATTGATGGGAACTGAGAAAGAAGAAACTTTGTGTGAAGTTCCAACCTGAAATTGTGAAATCTCTGTGTGTATATCTGTCTTTCTAGTGCACAGTTCCCTACTTAGATTGTGAAGCTCTGTGCTAAAGAAAAGAAGTCTGATCTAAAGAAAAGAGGTAAGATCTGAAATCTTTGTGCTATGAGAAAGGTAAAAGTGAGAATTTCTGATTAAAAGAGGTAAGATCTAAAAGCTTTGTGCTCTGATAGAGGTACGAATAGTGAAAAGTTTTATATCTAGAAGCTTTGTGCTTTGTAGAAGTAAGATAAGTGGAATTTTTTTGTTTCTAAAGCATGGATCTAGGTATGTTTGATAAGATTTGCCATAGCTTAAAAACTAGTGCACTAATATATGAAAGAAGATTTGATTTGAATAGATCTGATAAGAATAATGGAAGATATGTTATACCTATGTATATAGAGAATGTTTGGACTAACAAATGGATGCGGGATCCTAGAAAGAATTTTTTGCAGGTTAGCTACCATGATCCTAGTGCGCAGTACAAGAAAGGTTGGGGATCATTTAAGAGAAAGCGAGGATTAACCCTTTGTTATAGTTGCAGAAGACCAGGCCATCTGGCTAAGAAATGTCCTGGTAGAAGACCTAGTTGTCTTTGTTGTAAAGATATGGATCATGAAGTATTGGATTTCCCTAAAATGATTGCTAAGATTGAAACAATGAACATGGACAAGAAAACTCTAAGGCAGATATAGAAAATAAGATTATGGCAGAACCCCAGAAATAATCAAATAAAGTATTGCTATAGATGACAAAAACCCTGAATGACCACCGATAGACTGACCTATCAGATATTTTTAAAGAAAAATATTACATTAAAGTAAGAATAGGAGACTTCGACATTGACTGTGTTCTAGACAAGGAAACACAGGTGAATATCATGACAAAAATAACTTGGGAAGCTATAGGAAGGCATTATATGACTCCTTCATTGAGAAGAATAGGGATATTTAGAGGAAAGATGATAAGCCTATATGGAAAGCTCACCCAGATATCTATGAATGCCAATGGAACTTTTATAGAGGAAGACTTTGAGATTATTAAATTTACTGAGGACAGAGCACCATTTTCTTTGTTACTAAGAAAGCCCTGGATTGAAAGAGATCAGGCCAGGAGGAAGGAAGAAGAAGAAGTTTTAGAGCAGAAGAAGCAAGAGTTAAAAGATTTCATGACTAGAAGGATTACACACTTGATTGAAGAATAGAAGAACAGATTGAATCTATTTAACACCAGAGACTTGGATGTCAATGTTTCAAGAACATTAGAAGACCCACAGAAGATCGAAGTACCTATTCCAGATAAAGAAGAAGTATTACCCTTGAATCTTAGGAAAAAATCTCAATAGCACGAAGTTACTATGCCAAACAAAGATAAGAATCAGAATGGAAAAAGGAATACCGAGACGAATCTCACTGGAAAGAAGGATAGAAAACTAAGTAAGAAGAGAGATAAGATTGAGAAGTTACAGAAGGTCCCATAGGGAACTTCGCAGAAGGAAAATTTGGAAAACTAGAACTTCGTCGGGATAAAAAAACAACATCACATGGCACTTCGCTAGGGTGAAGCAATATAGCTATTGGGAACAATATAATCATTTGGACGACCCTCCGAATGGGTAGAAAGGAATTTATGGTTCACCTCTAGACCGTTGGAACATGCTGTAATGGAAATAACATATTTAATGAAGGCTTCTCATCCATTGTAAGAGATCCGTTGCTCGATTATCTATTTATCCCATCGCGCTATGCACCGAGAACACTTTTACGAACCATGAATTTGAGTCCATAGATTAGTTGATTTTCACACAGTGATCATCACACTTTTTCCATCTATCCCATTGCATTGAGAGACATCCCCCTGAACCCCAGATCGTTAACCACAAGCGTGTATGTTCAAAGAAATTAGCACAGTCGAAGAGTCTTTGAAGTAAGTACTCATCAACCTAGAAAGATTCATGTCGATGTTTGCAGGTGTACAAGATTCATCGACAAGGACGTTGCAAGCTTCTTCGTCGAATGCTCGTGGAGATGGACAATCCCGACCGTCAGTAGAAAAGAGAACCAAGCATAAAGAAAACCTCGCAAATGCAAAACTGATTCCAACCATATTGTCTGATTACATACCATATCTGGCTAGCGTGGTGAATCGTGATAGTGTACCAAGAGATTTTGAATACACCATATTTACTGCATACCTCCTGAAGGGAATACACGTAGTTCAAACAGACCAGGACAAGATCGCAACACTAAAGTTCAACGAATTTAACCTCGGATATCACAAGGTCTATGGTATGCTCGCCCCATCCAAGTACCTAACTAGAACAAAATGGAAGAACTCAAATATCATCCCGCAGCAGTGGACTATGGACCTCGTGCAATCCACCCTGTTGAATGTCACGAAGATCCCACACTTCGGAAGACACCAGGAGGTCAACGCCTGTGTCAAGCTATTGTTATCCTATTACCATAGTGGCTACTTGTGGCTAGATCATTGTGTTACAATTGACCCAATTCTAATCCACAGGATCACAGGCCTGAGTATCCAAGGACCCGAGCCACAAGAGTTTTATCCAGGAAAATTTGCAGATTGCGCGCTAGCACAGAAGATCAAGGATACATATGACGACATTGAGAAGGGAACAAGAGGCTACAAGGTAGCTTCCATCTAGAGTGGCACAATGCACCTTTCATTTCAACTGATAGCTGGAAATTTAGTAAGGATGAACCGAACTACATAAGTCACCAACTTTATAATTGACTTCGTAGGGAAGTGCGTGGAAGGCCTACAGATGAACTGGGCAAAGCACCTAGTTAACCAGTTGGAGATAGACTGCCGAGAAGCACAAGATTAGGGTTATTAATTTCATTTTATCTGGCTCCTGATCCTCATATATTTTGTTGCCTAGGAGATGCTGGAAGGTGCGACCTTACCAGATATAGAACCGTTCGAACCGCTTGCCACAAAGTTCACTACCTTATGGTATTCAACTGATATGAACAAATAGTGGTATTCAAATGTTGTGTTTCATACATATTACCTCCAGCTAAAGAGAGCCATCGAAGCTGAGCCTCTCATGACTCTGAATACCTTACAAAGGTTTCGACCCTTGATGAAGTTCAGCGTGAATCGACACTTCACTTACATTACAACGTGAGCAGATGAACACAAAGAGAAACTCCAATCATATTATAAGATTTCAGAATAATACCTTGAGGAGATCACTAAGGACTGGTTCACTGACCTCCTTATCCCCTTTGACCCTGTAGAGGTGTCCGATTCTAACAGGCCAGAAACTGCGCATGATACACCTGGACCTAGAAAAATGAAGAATACTAAAGAAGTCCAAGACCTAAGCAACGCCTCAGGGAAGACTACTTCCATATCACCTGAGCGAGGAGGTGATGACAACATATAAGAGATGAAGGACAGAGAAGCTAAACAAAAAAAAGGTGAAGTAACACCACCGAGAGACGAGACTGACTCCCTGAAAAAGAGGAAGGTTTCTCCCCAGAGACCCTCTTCATGGAAGAAATCGAAAGCCACCATGACCAAGATGCAGACTATCCTCACCTCCTATGATTTTGATTTCATCATCGCAACCCTGAATGATGCTTTAATAGAAATAACAGAGAAACAAGAAGCCAAGTAGGAAGAAATGTATGATAGGATTGAAGTCGAACTTTGAGGGGTACAACAGGCCCTTCAGTCCAGTCGCGCAGTCTCCACTGCACCCCTGTCATCAGGAGAACCAAAGTTGGGAGATGAGCCAACCCAACTCTGTTCACTAGCTGAGACAGTCGAAGCTCACCTCCGACGAGCACAAGAGAAAATAGAACAAGCCACCCAAGCTTTGACGCAAGTACAAGGAGTACTTGTAGAACAATGCTGAACTTCAGAACAAGAAAATATTGCTCTCCAAGCAAAGTTCGATGAAGAAGAAGTACATATGCAACAAGGAACAAAATAGTTTCTCGCGGAGCAACTTGAAGTGAAGGAAGCGATCAACATAGCACTTCTCTCTGTAACTGTCATAGAAATAAAGGAAGAGGATCAAGTCACACATCAAGTAGAGAAGCTCACATAAGCTATCCAATAGCTACAACAATGCATAGAAAACTTGGAACTTCGTGCAGTGCCCGAGACTCCACAAGATGTACGGGATCAAAGAGAAGAGATTGCTCGAAGCGTAGTTGAGAGAATAAAATCCCTTGCCATGGAATGTAAGAAACTTACTGATCACAATGCCGAAACCTACGAACAACTTACTGAGAATCTAGAACTGAAGGCACTGGAGTCGCAACTCCAAGAGGTGAAGTATCAAGACAAAACGATACAAGCACAACTGAAGCCCCTGTCAGTTGTGGAAAGAATGAAGCGCTCCTAAAAGAAAAAAACTACTCAGTAGTAGATCCACACTATCTAGAGCAGAGTTATGGAAGTAACTTAGAGGCTCTAACCTATACAAGATAAGGCTTACCAATTTTTCATAGAGGTCAAAGGTCGAGGAGCAAAACTAGAGCAGTTTGTAACTGGAGCTGAACAATGCCTGGAGGGACCTATCAATGATGCAATCATCCAAGAGTTCACTGAATAGGAGGTCATATCACAACAAAAAGTTGAAGCAGCTCGAGCCAAGCTCGAGGCTTTTGAAGCAAAACTACCCAGATCAGAGTGACTCGGGATGAGTCACATCTAGGTTTTGGGGGCCTGTTGGCCCTTGACCAACTTTTGGGAGATCCTTGGTCAAGTTTGAACTATTTTGGAACTTCGAAAAACTATCAAAGAAGGAGCGTAAGATGAAGCAAAGATCACGAGATCTCGACCCCTTTTTTGGTACTTTTTGTGTTTTGGGATTATATAATAGGTATGGGATGTTGACCCATGGGTTTACCCATGTTTAGGCCTAATTTGTAAAGTATAAATAGATGTCTAGGAAATGTAAGAAGAGAGAAGTTATGAATGGCTAAGTGATAGATCTATGTGATTGAAGGATTGTAAGTGCTTTGTGCATACCGTGTGAGACTTGCAGAGCTAAGTGCAAGTCATTGTAAGAGGATGTGGAAGGCTGCGTGCTTAGATCCACTTGGGGAAGGAGGATCTAGTGAGATACACAAATCTCCTGTCCTATGCAGAGTAGGGTTTTGAGGCTCTGTGCATGTCACCTATTGAAGAAGCTAATAAAGAAGAAGAGTTGGTGGACGTAGCCCCACAGTGGGGGTGAACCACGTATATGATGTGTTGCTCTGCTTTGTGCAATGTGTTGATGTGTTTATATCTTTACTTGCTAAGTGCTTTGATATAGATAGATCAATCTGTTTATGATTCGTGCTAATGATGTATATGGATGTTAGATTTGGCCTCTATAAACATTCTTAGTGCTTAAATCTGTTAGATCTAGTCTATCTCTTTAAGCTAAGTGCTTAGATACATTAGATCTAAATGAATGACGCGATGCTCTGTTTTATCTGCGAAGTAGATATTAAGTTGAATACTGATGAACTGTAGTTGCTAAGTGCTCTGTTAAATCTTAGAATCACGGATTTGTGTCCCAATTAAGGTTGCAGAAACTGGATTCCTACAACCACCCTTGTCTCTACCTTGGGTGAGACTTCATCTGCTTCGCAGGTGTTGCCGAAAGGGTTGGTAGTTAAGGTTTTGTTGGTGCATTGTTGTAGGGTTGAACCTTGGGTCTACCCCTGTGCCAACGGAGGTTGAAGGTTGGAGTAGAAATGGAGAAGGTTGTCATTGCTGCTAAACAATGCCTAGAGGTACCTACCAATGATGCAGTCATCCAATAGTTCACTAAACAAGAGGCCGTAGCATAACAACAAGTCGAAGAAGCTCAAGCCAAGCTCTAGGCTTTCGAAGAAGAACTACCCAGATAAGAGTGACTCGGGACAAGTCACATGTGAGTTTTGGGGGCATGTTGGCCTTTGACCAAGTTTTGGGAGATCCTTGGTCAAGTTCGACCTATTTTGGAACTTTGACAGCCTGTCAAAGAAGGATCGCAAGACAAAGCAAAGATCACATCATCTCGGCCCCTTTTTGGGTCCTTTTTGGGTTTTGGGATGGTGTAACGGGTATGGGATGTCGGTACATGGGTTTACCCATGTTTATGCCTATTTTATAAAGTATAAATAGATGTCTAGGCAATGTAAGAAGAGATAAGTTATGGATGACTAAGTGCTATATCTATGTGATTGAAGGATTGTAAGTTCTCTGTGCATAGTGTGTGAGACTTGCATAGATAAGTGCAAGTCATTGTAAGAGGTTGTGGAAGGCTGAGTGCTTAGATCCACTCGGGGAATGAGGATCTAGTGAGCTGCACAGATCTCCTGCCCTATGAGGAGTAGGGTTTTGAGGCTCTGTGCGTGTCACCTATTGAAGAAGCTAATAAATAAGAAGAGTTGTTGGACGTAGCCCCAGGGTGGGGGTGAACCACGTATATGCTGTGTTTCTCTGCTTTGTGCAATGTGTGGATGTTTTTATGTCTTTACTTGCTAAGTGCTTTGATATAGATAGATAGATTTGTTTATGCTTTGTCCTAATGATGTATATGGATGTTAGATCTAGCCTCTGTGAACTTTCTTAGTGCTTATATATGTTAGATCTAGTCTATCTCTTTATGATAAGTGCTTAGATACATCAGATCTGAATGAATGATGCGATGCTCTGTTTTATCTGCGAAGTAGATATTAAGTTGAATATTGATGAACTGTAGTTGCTAAGTGCTATGTTAAATCTTAGAATGACATATTTGTGTCCCAGCTAAGGTTGCAGACACTGGAGTCCTGCAACCACCCCTACCTCTACATCGGGTGAGACTTCATCTGCTTCACAGGTGTTTCCGAAAGGGCCGGTAGTTAGGGTTTTGTTGGTGCACTTTTGAGCGTTGAAGCCTGGGTCTGCCCATGTGACAACAATTTTTGACACCTAGACTTCAGTTTGAGGTTGTCTGAGAGTCATGAAATGTACAAATAGAGGTCTAGAAGAGTTGAGAGGTTGGTTACTATTATTGTGGGTGAGAGCAACATTGATATCAAAGTTTTTTTCATTCTATTATTCTAGATCTTCAACTGGGTGCGAAGATCAACCCTGCAGCTGGGTGCATAGGGAAGGGAGAGAAAGAGGAAGAGAGAGAAGGATATGCAGCTAAGTGCGGAGATAGAACTGCATGTTTTCATCTAATATATTAAGAAACACAGTTCTTTGGATGTATCCCTAGGGAGAGGGTGAACCACGTAAATCTCGTTGTTCTTTGTGGTTGATGTTGTGTTATTTTCTATCTGATTATACTATTATTGCATTGTTGTTTCCATATGAAACATAGAAGGTATAATCTAACTTCGCGAAGCTAAGTGTAAGACTGTTAAAGAATCTCTAGGTTACATTACATTGTTGTTCTGATATCCCTTTGCATTTCCTCTGGTTGTAGACACATGTGTCCTGCAACCCCCTATTGCTACTTCGGGTGAGACTTTATCTTCTTCACAGGTGTTGCTGAAAGGGCTAGTAGTTAGGGTTTGTTGGTGCGTTTTTAGAGTTGAAACCTGGGTCTACCCCTGTGCCAACAAATGTTTCCGTTGTTGGGATCGGGATATTCTCGAGGGAATGTCAAGGTGGTTTCCATCAAATACAAAGATTCAAAGGTGGTTAGAAGAACAAGAAAGGGACTTCGTCGAAGCTCAGAACAAGAACCCTAGCATTAGTACATAATATTGGTTGGGAAGGTACATCTTTACTGACGTACAGAAGATTTTCTTTGGAGGAGTTCATAAGGATTTATATGAGTGGTTAGCCAGATTAGCAGACACTCAGTTTGAGATAAAATCTAGACCACCTGTGGTTTGGACAATGACATTGATCAAGAAGGTCAAGAGAGTCGATAACGTTGTGCCTAGAGTAGTAGATCTCTAGGTTGATAGAAATATTGGAGGGTATATTACTGAGTTTGTTCTTGACAGAGTGGAATCATATAGCCAAGTAGAGAGTTATTTCTTCAAGGGAACTAGAGGGAAGTTTATACACTTTTTGAAGCTGAAGATTAAGATGTTATTTCATGAGAAGAATATCTTGAAGATATAGTAATCNGGAACAATGAACCTTTCATTTCAACTGATAGCTAGAAATTTAGTAAGGAAGAACCGACCTACATAAGTCACCAACTTTATAATTGACTTCGCAGGGAAGTGCGTGGAAGGCCTACAGATGAACCGGGCAAAGCACCTAGTTAACCAGTTGGAGATAGACTGTCGAGAAGCACAAGATTAGGGTTATTAATTTCATTTTATCTGGCTCCTGATCCTCATATCTTTTGTTGCCTAGGAGATGCTGGAAGGTGCGACCTTACCAGATATAGAACCGTTCGAACCGCTTGCCACGAAGTTCACTACCTTATGGTATTCAACTGATATGAACAAAAAGTGGTATTCAAATGTTGTGTTTCATACATATTACCTCCAGCTAAAGAGAGCCATCGAAGATGAGCCTCTCATGACTCTGAATACCTTACAAAGGTTTCGACCCTTGATGAAGTTCAGCGCGAATCGACACTTCACTTACATTACAGTGTGAGCAGATGAACACAAAGAGAAACTCCAATCATATTATAAGATTTCAGAATAATACCTTGAGGATATCACTAAGGACTGGTCCACTGACCTCCTTATCCCCTTTGACCCTGTAGAGGTGTTCGATTCTAACAGGCTAGAAACTGCGCATGATACACCTGGACCTAGAAAAACGAAGAATACTAAAGAAGTCCAAGACCTAAGCAACGCCTCAGGGAAGACTACTTCCATATCACCTGAGCGAGGAGGTGATGACAACATATAAGAGACGAAGGACAGAGAAGCTAAACAAAAAAAAGGTGAAGTAACACCACCGAGAGACGAGACTGACTCCCTGAAAAAGAGGAATGTTTCTCCCCAGAGACCCTCTTCATGGAAGAAATCGAAAGCCACCATGACCAAGATGCAGACTATCCTCACCTCCTATGATTTTGATTTCATCATCGCAACCCTGAATGATGCTTCAATAGAAATAACAGAGAAACAAGAAGCCAAGTAGGAAGAAATGTATGATAGGATTGAAGTCAAACTTTGAGGGGTACAACATGCCCTTCAGTCCAGTCGCGCAGTCTCCACTGCACCCCTGCCATCAGGAGAACCAAAGTTGGGAGATGAGCCAACCCAACTCTGTTCACTGGCTGAGACAGTCGAAGCTCACCTCCGACGAGCACAAGAGAAAATAGAACAAGCCACCCAAGCTTTGACGCAAGTACAAGGAGTACTTGTAGAACAATGTTGAACTTCAGAACAAGAAAATATTTCTCTCCAAGCGAAGTTCGATGAAGAAAAAGTACATATGAAACAAGGAACAAAATAGTTTCTCGCGGAGCAACTTGAAGTGAAGGAAGCGATCAACATAGCACTTCTCTCTGTAACTGTCATAGAAATAAAGGAAGAGGATCAAGTCACACATCAAGTAGAGAAGCTCACATAAGCTATCCAATAGCTACAACAATGCATAGAAAACTTGGAACTTCGTGCAGTGCCCGAGACTCCACAAGATGTACGGGATCAAAGAGAAGAGATTGCTCGAAGCGTAGTTGAGAGAATAAAATCCCTTGCCATGGAATGTAAGAAACTTACTGATCACAATGCCGAAACCTACGAACAACTTACTGAGAATCTAGAACTGAAGGCACTGGAGTCGCAACTCCAAGAGGTGAAGTATCAAGACAAAACGATACAAGCACAACTGAAGCCCCTGTCAGTTGTGGAAAGAATGAAGCGCTCCTAAAAGAAAAAAACTACTCAGTAGTAGATCCACACTATCTAGAGCAGAGTTATGGAAGTAACTTAGAGGCTCTAACCTATACAAGATAAGGCTTACCAATTTTTCATAGAGGTCAAAGGTCGAGGAGCAAAACTAGAGCAGTTTGTAACTGGAGCTGAACAATGCCTGGAGGGACCTATCAATGATGCAATCATCCAAGAGTTCACTGAATAGGAGGTCATATCACAACAAAAAGTTGAAGCAGCTCGAGCCAAGCTCGAGGCTTTTGAAGCAAAACTACCCAGATCAGAGTGACTCGGGATGAGTCACATCTAGGTTTTGGGGGCCTGTTGGCCCTTGACCAACTTTTGGGAGATCCTTGGTCAAGTTTGAACTATTTTGGAACTTCGAAAAACTATCAAAGAAGGAGCGTAAGATGAAGCAAAGATCACGAGATCTCGACCCCTTTTTTGGTACTTTTTGTGTTTTGGGATTATATAATAGGTATGGGATGTTGACCCATGGGTTTACCCATGTTTAGGCCTAATTTGTAAAGTATAAATAGATGTCTAGGAAATGTAAGAAGAGAGAAGTTATGAATGGCTAAGTGATAGATCTATGTGATTGAAGGATTGTAAGTGCTTTGTGCATACCGTGTGAGACTTGCAGAGCTAAGTGCAAGTCATTGTAAGAGGATGTGGAAGGCTGCGTGCTTAGATCCACTTGGGGAAGGAGGATCTAGTGAGATACACAAATCTCCTGTCCTATGCAGAGTAGGGTTTTGAGGCTCTGTGCATGTCACCTATTGAAGAAGCTAATAAAGAAGAAGAGTTGGTGGACGTAGCCCCACAGTGGGGGTGAACCACGTATATGATGTGTTGCTCTGCTTTGTGCAATGTGTTGATGTGTTTATATCTTTACTTGCTAAGTGCTTTGATATAGATAGATCAATCTGTTTATGATTCGTGCTAATGATGTATATGGATGTTAGATTTGGCCTCTATAAACATTCTTAGTGCTTAAATCTGTTAGATCTAGTCTATCTCTTTAAGCTAAGTGCTTAGATACATTAGATCTAAATGAATGACGCGATGCTCTGTTTTATCTGCGAAGTAGATATTAAGTTGAATACTGATGAACTGTAGTTGCTAAGTGCTCTGTTAAATCTTAGAATCACGGATTTGTGTCCCAATTAAGGTTGCAGAAACTGGATTCCTACAACCACCCTTGTCTCTACCTTGGGTGAGACTTCATCTGCTTCGCAGGTGTTGCCGAAAGGGTTGGTAGTTAAGGTTTTGTTGGTGCATTGTTGTAGGGTTGAACCTTGGGTCTACCCCTGTGCCAACGGAGGTTGAAGGTTGGAGTAGAAATGGAGAAGGTTGTCATTGCTGCTAAACAATGCCTAGAGGTACCTACCAATGATGCAGTCATCCAATAGTTCACTAAACAAGAGGCCGTAGCATAACAACAAGTCGAAGAAGCTCAAGCCAAGCTCTAGGCTTTCGAAGAAGAACTACCCAGATAAGAGTGACTCGGGACAAGTCACATGTGAGTTTTGGGGGCATGTTGGCCTTTGACCAAGTTTTGGGAGATCCTTGGTCAAGTTCGACCTATTTTGGAACTTTGACAGCCTGTCAAAGAAGGATCGCAAGACAAAGCAAAGATCACATCATCTCGGCCCCTTTTTGGGTCCTTTTTGGGTTTTGGGATGGTGTAACGGGTATGGGATGTCGGTACATGGGTTTACCCATGTTTATGCCTATTTTATAAAGTATAAATAGATGTCTAGGCAATGTAAGAAGAGATAAGTTATGGATGACTAAGTGCTATATCTATGTGATTGAAGGATTGTAAGTTCTCTGTGCATAGTGTGTGAGACTTGCATAGATAAGTGCAAGTCATTGTAAGAGGTTGTGGAAGGCTGAGTGCTTAGATCCACTCGGGGAATGAGGATCTAGTGAGCTGCACAGATCTCCTGCCCTATGAGGAGTAGGGTTTTGAGGCTCTGTGCGTGTCACCTATTGAAGAAGCTAATAAATAAGAAGAGTTGTTGGACGTAGCCCCAGGGTGGGGGTGAACCACGTATATGCTGTGTTTCTCTGCTTTGTGCAATGTGTGGATGTTTTTATGTCTTTACTTGCTAAGTGCTTTGATATAGATAGATAGATTTGTTTATGCTTTGTCCTAATGATGTATATGGATGTTAGATCTAGCCTCTGTGAACTTTCTTAGTGCTTATATATGTTAGATCTAGTCTATCTCTTTATGATAAGTGCTTAGATACATCAGATCTGAATGAATGATGCGATGCTCTGTTTTATCTGCGAAGTAGATATTAAGTTGAATATTGATGAACTGTAGTTGCTAAGTGCTATGTTAAATCTTAGAATGACATATTTGTGTCCCAGCTAAGGTTGCAGACACTGGAGTCCTGCAACCACCCCTACCTCTACATCGGGTGAGACTTCATCTGCTTCACAGGTGTTTCCGAAAGGGCCGGTAGTTAGGGTTTTGTTGGTGCACTTTTGAGCGTTGAAGCCTGGGTCTGCCCATGTGACAACAATTTTTGACACCTAGACTTCAGTTTGAGGTTGTCTGAGAGTCATGAAATGTACAAATAGAGGTCTAGAAGAGTTGAGAGGTTGGTTACTATTATTGTGGGTGAGAGCAACATTGATATCAAAGTTTTTTTCATTCTATTATTCTAGATCTTCAACTGGGTGCGAAGATCAACCCTGCAGCTGGGTGCATAGGGAAGGGAGAGAAAGAGGAAGAGAGAGAAGGATATGCAGCTAAGTGCGGAGATAGAACTGCATGTTTTCATCTAATATATTAAGAAACACAGTTCTTTGGATGTATCCCTAGGGAGAGGGTGAACCACGTAAATCTCGTTGTTCTTTGTGGTTGATGTTGTGTTATTTTCTATCTGATTATACTATTATTGCATTGTTGTTTCCATATGAAACATAGAAGGTATAATCTAACTTCGCGAAGCTAAGTGTAAGACTGTTAAAGAATCTCTAGGTTACATTACATTGTTGTTCTGATATCCCTTTGCATTTCCTCTGGTTGTAGACACATGTGTCCTGCAACCCCCTATTGCTACTTCGGGTGAGACTTTATCTTCTTCACAGGTGTTGCTGAAAGGGCTAGTAGTTAGGGTTTGTTGGTGCGTTTTTAGAGTTGAAACCTGGGTCTACCCCTGTGCCAACAAATGTTTCCGTTGTTGGGATCGGGATATTCTCGAGGGAATGTCAAGGTGGTTTCCATCAAATACAAAGATTCAAAGGTGGTTAGAAGAACAAGAAAGGGACTTCGTCGAAGCTCAGAACAAGAACCCTAGCATTAGTACATAATATTGGTTGGGAAGGTACATCTTTACTGACGTACAGAAGATTTTCTTTGGAGGAGTTCATAAGGATTTATATGAGTGGTTAGCCAGATTAGCAGACACTCAGTTTGAGATAAAATCTAGACCACCTGTGGTTTGGACAATGACATTGATCAAGAAGGTCAAGAGAGTCGATAACGTTGTGCCTAGAGTAGTAGATCTCTAGGTTGATAGAAATATTGGAGGGTATATTACTGAGTTTGTTCTTGACAGAGTGGAATCATATAGCCAAGTAGAGAGTTATTTCTTCAAGGGAACTAGAGGGAAGTTTATACACTTTTTGAAGCTGAAGATTAAGATGTTATTTCATGAGAAGAATATCTTGAAGATATAGTAATCTGTTGGATATTAAAACTAATGTTCAAGAATTCAGACAACGACAGTGACGCAGAGGCTGGACACAGGCGAAGCGAGATATCATTTAGGAAGGTTCCTCTTGTGAACCTGTTTGAGCATAGTTACGGACCATTGGCACAAGACGAGGATTTATACAATGGAGAAGAAATAGGGAGATCAGATGGGGAGTATTCATATTTCTCAAGGGTAGAGGAAGGAGAGACTGGAGAACTTCACCATGAATAACCAGAAACTTCAAGGATTGCACCTACCATTGAAGTAAGTATTATTACTCCTCCTATTGTTTTAGAAACATTAAGTAATCAGAGTAATCAGAGAAATCAAAGTACTGTTACAAGCAGTTTAGTACATACTCAGTCGAGAAACCAAGGAATATCTATGGTAGATGAAATGAGGCTACCTATTTTTAGAGGTGATGGATCTCAGGATCCTAACCAACACTGGTTCTTATGCGAAGCTGTATGGATCATTAAGAAAGTCAGCGACAAAGTTGTTAAGAGAGCTCAGTTTAGTACTACCTTGAGGGACCGTGCCCTGAGCTAGTATATGAAATTTGCTTTAGGATTTGCACAACCTAAACCATTGAATTTCATTAATACTACCTTGAGTGCAGAGTTCAAGAAGCCTAAATAGGAGTCACAGTGTATTACAGAGTTGAAGGAGATCAAGCAGAAGGTAACTGAACCTATTTGGGAATTTGATCAGAGGTTTAAGACCTTGACAGGCCATTTAAGTTTCCAGATTCTGGATGAACAACATAAGGAATGGTTCATCGATGCCCTCCTGCCACACATTAGAGTTCCTTTGATGCAAAAGAAGGTCGCTTTGTAGGATGAAGCATTAGAGATTTCTATGAAACTAGAAGCCCCTGTAGGAGAATCTAGTCCAAGTATGAGTCAGATTTTGAATCAGTTAACTAGTTTATCTTTACAGGTTGAAGACATGAAGAAATATAAATGGAAAGAGAAAAGAGAAGACATTTGGTGTATCGGATGTAAATTAGAGGGCCATGACAAAGAGCATTGTCCCTTATTTAATGAATACTTGGCCTCTGGAGCCCCTAACCCATTGATGCAGGATACTATACCTTGGTGTGAGGTATGTAGAAATAGATATTGCCCTAGTGAATGTTATTATATGAAGAAATATGTCCAGACACCTACCAATATTTATTGTACATTCTGCAAATCTGTGGGGCATGATGAGAAAGATTGTAGGGATTATGACCTCATGCATGAAAGGTCAAGGGATACATATGGAATTCAATGAGAATTATAGTATGAAGGAAATAATGCACATTTCAACTCCTCAAGAAGAGGAAACTTCAACCCTCGTGGTGGATTTAGAGGAAGAGGACGAGTTGGAGGTATGGGTCGAGGTCAAGGTCAGATTATTTGCTATAATTGCGCACAACCATGACATTTGGCAAGGGATTGTCAAAACCCTTGTACTACTTGCAACTACTGTAATTCATTTGACCATGTCATTGAAGACTGTCTAGTATTGTTAGCTAAACTTTAGGAAAGACAAGGTGGAAACCAACAAATTCAACTAATATCAGCAGAACCTCGCAGGGAGGATACCAGAGTCGTTGTTATTACTAGAGCAGGTGTTGTTACAGGGGAGATCAGGCGACTCCAGGAAAGACTACAGATGGATCAGGGATCAAAAGAGCTATAGAGAAGGCACAATTGTTTGATCCAAGGAGAGAAACACATACTTTTGAAGAAGCAAGGAAAGAATTTATAGGAGAACAAGATTCTTCATCTAGGGCACAACTAGAAGTAAGGGATTGTGAAATTCCACCAACATTTGATCAGTCTGCCCTAGCTAGACAAGGAAAAGAGGTAAGTAAGCTTATGGACTTCTTGTATACTTGTATCAATTTGATTGAAGATGAAAAAGATGTGTAGGAGCTACAACACCTGGTAAGAAAGTATGAAGTTGGAAGAAAAAATCCCCTTTTGAGTAGAGCTGTGAATCAAGTATCTAGAAAAAGGAGGAGAAACAAGGAACTTCACCTTAGTGCTCATATTGGAGACTACGACGTGGACTATGTGGTCCTCGACCTAGGATTAGAATTAAATGTTATGACGAAGAAGACTTGGGAACTAATGGGAAAACCTAAGTTAATTTACTCTCCTATCGGGCTCAAAATGGCTAATCGGTAGGTGGTGATCCCCTTTGGAAGACTAGAGCATGTCCTTGTGGACATCGACAGGGTAAAAACATTTGCAGACTTCGAAGTGATTGATGTTTTTGATGATAGTTGTCCTTATCCTGTGTTGTTAGGAATCGATTGGGATTTCAACAATCTAACTGTTGTTGACCTAAAAAAAAGAAGAATGGCATTTGAGGGTAATGGCCTTAAGGTAATTGCACCCTTTGAACTTGATGAAGGTCGCATATACACAAATCCTATAAGAGAAGAAGACCATGCATATGAGATAGAGAACATCTATAAAATGACAACAAGACAATAGGATTATATTAATCCTAGAGAATATGGAAATATAAGTTGGCAAAGTGAGAGTTCACTCTCGTCTGACTCGGAAGAAGCATTGAAAAATTGACAGAACAGAATGTATGAAGTCTCTACAAGGAGGTGTGCTAGATTGACCAAGACAGTTCGCTGGATTGGCACAGAAGTAAGTAATCTTCCTAAATTTTATGGTTTGAATCATTTAGAGACATTTCTAATGGAATTTGAGAGTATTTTACCAACACAACAGAGGATGTTAGCAATGGATGAAGTCTTGAAAGCAACAACAACTAGATGGTGGGGAACACACAAGAAGAATATCACAGATTGGGTGCAATGTCACACCTTATTGACAATACGCTTTTCATACCAAGCTAAAGGATGTGAAGTTCGGTACACATGTTAGAGTTGTCCTAAGGACCATATGAAAAGTTGTGAAAAGGCATGGAGCAACATTCCCAAGGAACAGTGGGTACATAAGTTCATTAACACCTTAGATACTATGCCTATCAACTAGTATCTTCAAGCAGAGTTGTGCCTAGCCACTGCAGATTGGTATGGTATGACCTATAAATTTATAGCTACATTCCAATTTGAAATTTAGTACCCCACAATCGATCAGGATTTACAAATTGTAAGACAGAAGGTCTTTTAGGAGGAACCTAACCCCACTTTTGAACAAGAAGAAGATGAATGGAATGTGCCCCTTCAACGATTACATGATTTTTATAATATTAATGTTGATGAAGATGATGACCCTAGGGATGTAAACATTATAGAAATTGAAGGACAATGAGACATAGGAGGGCTAGGAATTGAATTACCTTTTATCGGGCAACCTATTAAAATTAAGAAGGTTAATATTGGAATAGAGAAAAAACCTAAATTGGCTAATGTTGGAGACTATTGGGATGATGCTACTATTAGTAAGATTACAGAACTGTTGCATGAGTACTCGGACTTGTTTCCAACCAAGTTCATAGACATGAAGGGCATAAAAGGGACCATGGGAGAAATGAATATCCCTTTGAGACCAGATGCAAGACCTATCAAGCAGAGACCTTACAAACTGAATCCTAAGTACAAGAAGAAAGTTAATATTGAATTATATATAATGTTGGAAGTAGGAATCATAGAACCAGTTGAAGAATCCAATGGATCAGCCCTATGGTGGTTCAGGATAAGAATTCAGGAGAAATTAGGTTCTGTGTGGACATAAGGAAGTTGAATGATGCATGTTTACATGATCCATTCCCTACACCTTTTACTGATGAAGTCCTAGATAATGTAGGAGGACAAGAATTCTATTCATTTATAGATGGATTTTTAGGCTATCAATAGATCAAAATTGCTGAGGAATACCGACATAAGACCACATTTGCAATAGAATGAGGTTTGTTTCAGTACACTGTGATGCCTTTTGGATTGAAGAATGCACCAACCATATTTTTTAGAGTGGTGGTCGAAGCATTTAAGGACTTTTTGCGCAAGTTTTTGGAAGCATACTTTGATGATTGGACTGCTTTTATCCTAATGAAAAATCATATTGAATGTTTGAGATTAATGCTAGATAAGTGCAGGCAATGTCATATTTCCCTGAATCTGAAGAAATGTATTTTATTCTCACCTTTTGGAGTGTTGTTAGGACATATTGTGTGCAAACAGGGGTTGTTGGTAGATCCTTTGAAGATTGCTATCATTTTTTATCTACCTCCTCCTACTTCAGTTAGAAAGTTGTGCACTGCATTAGGACACACTGGATATTACAGAAAATTTATTAAGGGTTATGCACATATAACAACACCTATGGAGAATCTACTAAAGAAGGATAGTAAGTTTCAATGGATAGAGGAATGCCAACAGAGCTTGCACAGAGGGCCTTTTTCCATTTCCCTATGCAGACTCATCATCCATTTTTGATGAATCTAGAGCTAAAAGTATACATTTTTCCACATATATGCTACCTATCTACTATGCAAGATGCGTATACATTGGATGCTCCACTATAGCTCGTGTACATTGGGATTTGTGCCATAAAATACAAAATGAGGTCAGGTTTCCATGTCATGACAGAATATCTCTGATCCTTGGCCTTCTATATACTGGAAATGTTCTAACTCGGCCCTTCAATTGCATTTTGAAGGCTATAAGAGCACAATTTTGAGCTATGGAAAAGAGGAGAAATCATTCAAATTTGAGAGAAAAGTTACTCTGGAGAAATTAATTCATATTGAGTTTCCATCCCTTTGTCCCTCAAGTATGAACCCAGTGTTCATCCCCCAAGATCTTTCCCTATTGCTGAGAGTACCTCATTGCCTCTTTCCTATGAGCTTGCCTTTGGTGGAGGATTGAAATGGTGGAGACCCAGTTGGAAGGAACTTGGTTTCTTGGTTTCGAACCGTGCCGACACAGAAGTCTATAATGTTGTCACTTTTGCTGATCAATTATTAATAGAAATACTCCTTTCCCATCCTATTGGTATCTTGCAAATATATGATTATTATCCATGGGCATGTTTGTAATGTTTATTAATGGATTATGCTATTTGATGTGCTAACCCCTTTTATATCATCACTATGTACTTGCTATGCTTGTTTGTTGAGAACTTCTTACAGGGATAAAGCTTTGGGTCAAAGTGCTCAAGGGTGGAACATCATCAAACATTGGATCGAGGTAGGCCTCTTTCTTATATTGCACATTAGTCTATATAGCATATGTTGGAATTGAGTTGATTTCTGCAGTCATACATGTCTGTTGTGGTTTACCCTTGGCCATAGAGAGTTTTT
>JZKD02S0321618.1:457397-486457 GCA_000966675.3 Picea glauca
AAATTTAATAAATAAATCATTTTTTTTTATTAAATAGTTAAATTTAATAAATAAATCAATTTTTTTATTAAATAATTAAATTTTTATTATGTATTATTTATTAATATATATAAGATTATTATTTATATTGTAATTTATTAAATTATTAATTATTCTATTATTAAATATAGCAATATTTATATTTACTATTCAATTTATAATCATAATTTTATTAAAAATATTATATATACTTAAAGTATATATATATTAAATTTTTTTAATTTAAATTTATAATTTTTAAGAAGAAATACATGTTCTTAATTATTATTATTTAAATAATTTAAATTATATATTACTTAATTAAATTTACTATATTAAAAACAAATTTTATATTAATTGAAATATTAAATATTTTTATTATTATTCCAACGAATTTTACTTTCATCCTCATAATTATTCCTTATGCTGAGCTAAGTGGATTGATACACAAAGTTAATTGATTGATGTTAGAATTATAAATGATAATATATAAAACCATTTTCCCAACTTTTTCTAACCAAAAACCATGACGTGACCTGGATTTTGTTCCAAACTTGAAAAATCAAAATTTCCAAGATCGCATCAATGCCTGCATAAAAACAAGATCACAGCAATGTATGCAGAGTGGGTAGCGTTCCCTATAGTCAACATATTATCCAATCCAATCCACTTTTCAAAGCGCATTTCCCACCATTCATTTTTTAAAGAATGGTCACTATCCCACCTAGCTAATTGTCCTCAAACGCATTATTGAGGAAGGAATGAAGGAAGGCAGGCAATGTTATTGCTTGTGATGAAAAAGAAGGGGAAAATATAGAGGTCTCCCTAGGAACTACCTTGGTTGAGAGCAAGATTGTTGTAAACCCATTTTGCATTACTTAACTACAAGGGGAGAAAGGAAGGGTTGGGTAATTATAAGGGGGGCACTAATTGGGTGATAGGCATTGTCTTCTGAAAAAAATTAAGATGTTGTTTGGCTCGCATGCTTAGAAATTGATGATGCTTATAAAGTGACACATAACCTAATTTTAATTTTTTTTATTTTTTTCATTGACAATAAACGTTCATCCTTTTTGTTCTTTCACAAATTTGGATGTATGTTATTTATTTAAAAAATATTTTAATATGTTCAAAAATGTTTTTTATAATTTTGTAATATTTATAAATTGACATGGTATATATGAATTCGTAGAAAATAAAAATATTTAATATTAATGTTACCTAAAATAATAATAAATTTAATGTCTTTTATATAATAATTATTCACAAATATTTATATGTAAATAAATAGTATTATAAAAATGAAATGAAATGAAATAAAATCAAATATTGGAGGATGGAGATACCTAGAGAATTATATTTTGCACCATTCCTTTTTTTTATTAATCCCCCTCCCTATATGATTAGATATCCATCTTAACTCATGCTCTTTTAAGTAGTGAGAGATTTGCATCTCATTTTTTTTATTCCTCTAGATGTATAATAGATCCATAATTAAGATGGATCTAGTTGGTGTTATAAGTCTTAAATCATTGGAAAAGACATTTTTAATCTATGTTTTGAGATTTAAATTTAATGTTATTTACCTACTTTGATTATTTTTAGATTAAGAACATGTTCATTTATTCCAAACCATGGAGATTATGAGTTTATTACCACTTAATCATAGATATTTCATTGGAGAAATTGGTCACAACCTAGCGTACGGGTTTATGCAAAATGTATTTATTATGCAATGTTCACTTATTGTTATAACTTAATATTACAAGCTTAGCATCCAGATTATTGCAATAAATTGAGAATGCATTAAAAGGAGCTAAAACAATAAATACCAAACCATCCACACAATGGATATAGGTTATACACTAGGAAACCCGATATGGGAAAACCAAACCAAAAAGTGAAGGTTATGCCTTGCTCTTTTCTTCTCAAGTGTGAAATGCAAATACATAGAAAGTTGAACTCTCTATGGAGTTACCACAGAGACTATGGCCTACATGAATGTTATAGGGTCTTATAGTTTCTTTGTTCTTCTCATAATATCCCACACCTTTGCTTTGTTCAACTATGGAAGAGTAAATCAATACAACCATAATGGAACCCCTTCATTTCCTAACAACCTAATATTTGACAGGTCCTGATAGTTCTATAAGGTTAGGGTGGGATTTTTCATACCCCCACTCATGATTAGGGTTAGGATTTCATACCCTCTAGAACCATCTTGAAAATCCATAATTGATTAGCTCCACATGTGTGAGTAGTGGGTGTTGATATGACATCCACTGGATACCATTGTGGTCAACAATATAGGTCAATTTTTGGGAGGAATAACTTCTTCATATGAACTTTGATTGAGGTGATATTTGCACTATTGCATAGCTCCCAATGTGTAGAACAATGTTGGAGGTCTATGGGTATTATTTGAAAATTTTTGACCCCCTAAATTTCCATTTAATGCCCAAAATGGACTTAGGAAGTTTCAAGACCCCAATTCACCAAAATAAGATCTACCAGTAAAATGGGCCCTACATGTCACTGGCTTCACATTTTCCACTCAAAAAGTACCAAAATAGATGACAAATTATATAGCGATCCATTTCAAATCATACCTCCCCATTTTTTTAGGCTTTTGGTCCCCAAACGTTTTTACTGAAGGATCCGAGGAAAAATTTCCTCTATCTTCTCTTTAGAGTTCCATTTGTCCTTACTTGGAAGTTGTGCATCAACCCAACCTACCATAGTTATTAATAATTTGTTTAGGTGTTCTTAACTTTTTTTACAATACTATATCCTTTGCTAACTCTGCTTGATCTTTTGGTGCTAACACCTCTATGGTAGGTATGTTTTTGGCACCAGTTTCCTAGTCTAACCTAAAAGTTCATAGAGTTTCAAATTTTCCACATTCATTATTGAGTAAATGCTCATATATAAAGGTAGACTGAGTCTATAAGCATTATCACCTACTTGATCCAACACTTCAAAAGGACCATACCATATAGCCTTGATCTTCTTACCAGGACATTATAGCATTTCTTTGTTTAGATGCAACCAAGTTTGATATCCTATCTTGATCCAGGTGGATATCAGTGGCCACCCACCTCTTGCACTGACTCAACACAGTTCTCCTTCTCGACAATTTTGTTATGATTTTTTGGGTCTTAAACTTCTAGGGTCGTTTTGAGGTCCTAAACAATGTTTTATGTGAACGATCAAGGGCCTAGGTCTACCTTTGGTAGACCAATGGCGACATGCTACAATATTGTAGTCTTCAGTTAGAGATTTCCAATGAGCTACTATGCATGCCAAATGAAGATTGTATGTGAATTTTTTTCCCTTAGAAAGTTGATGTAGAAACTAACGCCAAAATATACCTTTTGGCATTTCAAAAATACCTTTTGGCAATTTACCTCCTCAAATTAGTATTTTGGACCTTTAGGGATATTTCTTTATGTTAAAATACCATCCTTTCAGCCTCTTGTATGATCTTTTGAGAATGAGTGTAGCCAACATCTCTCTCTTCAGACATAAGCTACCACCATTTTGACCAGTTTGTGTTCTACAATATTTTGCTATTTTATTCATTAATAGAAGTTGGGTTTCACTGTATTATTGTGCTCTCTACTATATTCTTGTATTTGTTTCATTTCATTCCCTATACAATATGGATCAATGGTATCAAATCAATTTGCTCCTTTTTATTTCTTAGTGCATGTCCCCGACAAGGTCAATGTATAAAGAGTTGGGTGTCGAGCTAGTTTCACTAGGAGATGGACATTCTTGCCAACCCAAGTGACCTCTCATGGCAAGGGAAAGGAGAGATGATGGATTAGGAGATCCTATTAAGATGTTTCTCAAGGAATCCTTCACATGATAGAGAAACGAGATGATGGACAACTTATCCTTTATCCTTCAATGACTACCGACAATGGGTGAGACACCTTCAACAATAAGCCATTTTGGAGGTGCAACACCCTTCAAGGTACAATTTAACTTTGATATTCCTTTATTGGAAGTCCAAATCTATGCATACCATTTGAAGAAATGATTAAATATGTTAGAAGGTTGTTACTATGTTCAAAATTTCTTCGACATTGAAAATATCACCTTCATGCTCCTTAAATCCCTTCCCCATGTTAAAGATTAGCGAGAAGGTTACCATGAGAGACATAATTAAGATGATTTTGTAACATTTACGACAGGAAACACTTGGGTGGCCTTTATTAATGCCCAAAAGGAGGAATTATATCCTATTAGAAACTACGATGACCATTACACGAGATGGACGACTTTGAGTCAAGAAAGAGACCAGATGAGGTTGGAGTACACCAACATATTCCACACCTTGCACTCAAATATGTGTGTCAAAGAGTCCGAGAAACACCTAGTTTTGAAGTATCACAATGGCCTACATAGGTACCTCCAAGAAGATATGGATTTCTTGGACATCTCCTCACTAGGATTCGCTTATCAATATGCTATAAAAATTTAACTAAATTTAAGTAGAAAAATAAGAGGGAGTTTGGGTTTGCATATACACCACAAAAGAAGTATGGTAAAGGTGGCCCTAAATCACAGAATAACGGAGAGAGTAGAGAGATCCAACCTCGAGAAAACCAATACAAGCCGCATGGAAACAAGGGTAATGGGAAGTCGAAAAAGGACACTAGAAAGTGGTGTGAGTTCCACAAAATCCCTTGGCACAATATTGATGAATGCCACTTGAAATAGTCAGTATATCCTTATCTTAAAGAAAAATATTCAGACCTTAACTTGGACTCTGATTTAGAACAAGATAAGGGAAAGCTGATCATCGAAGCAAAACCTAGTGCTACTTTTACAACCGCAAATATCTGACTAGATGAGTTAAAGGAGATCGAGGAGGGGGAGCACCTTTTCCATTAATGGATGTGGGTGAAGGGGACCCCATTAAATTTTATTGTTCACAGTGGGAGCCAAAAGAACCTAATATCATCCAAGTTCATCAAGAGATTGAAGCTGACAACAATGCCACATACCTAACCATAAACCATTAGTTTGTTGAGCCCAGATCAATAGTTTTGCAAAAACGGTCAAGAATTGAAAGCTAGGGGTAGCATGACCTTTGGAAGATTGGGTTGAAAGGGAAACTTCTATGAAAAACAAAGTGGTACTCTAGGGAGACGGTAGAGAAAAAATTTCCTCACCTCATTCATTAAATATTTTAGGGACCAAAGCCTCTCTAAATGGGGAGGTATGATCTAGATTGGATCATTATATTATTTCTCACCTATCTCGATGCTTTCAAAGTGGAAAAAATTGGAGGAATCAACTTGCATGGTCATTTTAATGGCAGGTCCCATTTTGGAAAATTGGTGTTTGAAACCTTATAGAGCAATTGTGAGGCATCAAACGATATTTTTGGGGGTCAAAAATTTCCTAGCTTTAGCTTGGACCCCTTTACACTATCTATCGATTGAGACCTTTCCAATGGTGCAAACATCACGTCAATTAGAGCTCGTATGAAAAAATTATGCCTCCCACAAGTTGACCTGCCATGTTGACCACCAAGGTATGAGTGGATGCCATGTCAGCCCCCATTACTCATGCATATGGGGCTAGCCATGTATGGAATTTCAAAAATATTCTAGAAGGTCCAAAACATTATCACAATTTATGGATGATGAAGTCAAAACCCTACCCCTAGATAGTTATCATGGAATGTTAAATATTGGGCTGCTAGGAGGAGAAGGGGTTCCATTCTTTAGCATTGTATTTGTTCCTTAGATGAGAAGAGAACCTACGGAGTGGTATTTTTAGATAATAATAGAGGAGGATAGATTATGTAGCAGGCATATAGGCCACAATTTCAAAGGAAACTCTATAGAGAGTGCCTCTTTCTTTGTACTTGCATATGAAGAAAAGAGAGCAGAGCGACCTCACCTTTTAGATGGTTTTTCTCACATATTGGGTTTCCTGGGTTATATCTTGTGTTTATTTGTGGATGGTGTGTGAGTATTTATTTATGTTCTCTATCATGTTTTAGCTATTTCATAGATTTAAAGAAGAAAACTAGTAATTAAAGAATCTGACATCTAAAGGAAATTAACCTTCATACTAAATATTTCAGTATTTTATTAGATCTATTGTGACGAACTATATAGTGGAGTATCCATGGACATTTACGAATTACTAATGCCTAAAAATACCTTTTGGCATTTCAAAATCACCTTTTGGCACTTCTCCTCCTAGGGTTAGGGTTTTGGAACTTTAGGGTTCTTTCTTTATGTTAAAAGGCCATCCTTTCAACCTCTTGTATGATCTTTGGCAAATGAGCATAGTTGACATCTCTCTCTCTCTCTCTCTCTCTCTCTCTCTCTCTCTCTCGATAAGATACCATGATTCTAACTAGTTTGTGTTCTATTGTATTCCGCTATTTTATTCATTAATATAAGTTGGGTTTTTACTATATTAGTGTGCTCTCTACTATATTATTGTGTGTGTTTCATTTTGTTCCCCATACAATCCACATCATACCTTGAATTCCTTCTCAATTCTATGCTAGTTACGTAGGGCCTTGTAATTTTCCTATGACTTCTTTAATCTCTTTTGTACTTGAAAGTGGATTTGCCTGATATTATAAATGAATCTTTCAACCTTCAATGTTTTTGTTGTGGTGTCTTCCCTTTCTCCTTGCTATCCAAATACAACATATATAGGTGAAGGTGGAAAATATTCAAAGCAAGTTTGAAAAGGGGACCTACTAGTGAAAGTTTGGACTTCTGTGTTATAATAGTTTTGACTATAAATCAAAATTTTGTACTAGGTCCATGGATGTGTTTTATTGTAACCCTTCAAGTGGTGAGAAAATTTTGTGTTCACTACTATTGTTTTCCCATCCATCTGTGGTTGGAAAAAAATATATATTTTCAACTTGTTGTCTACCTTATCCCAAAGTGTAGTCCAAAAGGCATTGAAAAATTTGGTAATTCTCTTTGAGATGATGGTCCTTGGTATCCCAAAATGCACCTATAACTTTTCAAAGAACATGACTGGTGAATTTTCCCCTTGATGGTATTTTAACAAGGCCTGAGCATGCACATCTTACTAAGCCCATGCATTACCAGAAATAGATTGTTATGCCTCCCTTGGTTCTTGTAAAACCACCCATAAACTTTATGGAGACCCTCTCTCATGGTCTAGTAGGTATAATTAAGAGTCAATATAAACCTTTGTTCCTATTACTAGGTTTATAGGTACAAATTTGTATCCATCTTTTGATAACTGGGTTACATCTTCCTACATTTTGTGCCAATACACATACATGTGTAAGTTGGCCATTGTTTTCCAAACAACAAAACCCGTTGCGACTTTAGAGGTGTGAGACTCTCTAATAAGTTGCAATATTCCTCCTTGGAACACAATGCTAATCCAACTTAAAGAGAAACCCATCATGGAAATGTAGTTATCCTTGCTATCACCTTCTTCTTCATGATATTTTCCTTGTAGCTACTAAAATACCTCCTTGAAGTCCTCATCTTTTGTGTATTCCTCTTTGTTATATATATCATGGGTGAAAGTCTCCATGTGCATATGATTACACAAATCTATGATCATGGGTGAAACTCTCCATGTGCATACGATTACACAAATCTATGATCATGGGTGTGGGTGTCCCTAAAATCATGTTTTCCAACTTGTTAGTACTCCCCTTCTTATATTTGATGATAATATGTAATTGTTGTAAGAGTTGCATCCACTTATAGTCTAGGTTTCTAAAGCTTACTTTGGCCCTGCAAATATTACAGTGGCTAGTGATCATTGTGGATGATGGTCACCTTATCTAGTAGATAACACTTCCATTTCTTAACATATTGTAATATAGCATAGATATCCTTGTCATATGTAAGGTAATTTTATACTATGCTATGAAACATTTCAAAATGATAGAAAACTAGCTTACCTCCTTGCATCAACACTACTCCCATAACATATCCACTTACATTTGTCTCCACTTTGAAGCCAACTTCTACAAATTGGACAATAATGGGACTAATGCTTGACTAATTTTTTGTTTCTGGCTCTTCAAAATCCTTATGCTAATTCTCCCCCCACTAAAACCTCTTATTGCTCATTATTATTGCATGGAGTGGTGAAACCATAGCTTAAAAGGATGCCGTAAAATTTCGAAGGTGACATGTTTCTCCCAAAAATATTCTAATTCCAATGACATTTGTAGGATTTTTCTTCTTGACGATGGCTTCCATCTTCATGGGATCAATCTGGAGTTCCCCTCCACCATTTACATACCCCAAGTACAGCTTGTATTGCTGGAGAAACTCATATTGATTAAGTTTTTCTAGTAGTTAATGATTTTTTAGGGTCTCTAATACCGAAATGAGATGTGATATATGTTGTTCCAAATAAGAGAAAAAAAATAAATATATCATCCAAGTACACTATTACAAGTGAATCTAGAAATAGGTGAAATACATCATTCACTAGACACATAAATGTATCTCATACATTATATAAACCAATAGGAATTACCAACCATTCATATAAGCATTGCATTGTCCTGAAGGTGGTGTTCTAGGCGTCTTCGTATTTTACACATACCTAGTGGAATCCCAATTTGAGATCCATATTGGTGAAGTACTTGGTATGTTGCAGCTAATTGAACAAGTCATTAATATTGGATAGAGTATACCATTCTTAAGGGTGATTTTATTAATATCTCTATAATTGATAGAAATTCTCCAAGTCCCATCCTTCTTGGGCACTATGATGATAGGTGACCCACATGTGAGGTCCTTGGTTAAGTTACTCCATGCTCCAACAATTGTTGTAATCATTTCTTCACTTCAACTTATTTTAGGATGTACCATATATAGTCTTATATTTGGCAATGGAGATTCAATCAACAATTGTATCTCATGCTCCCATTCCCTTTTAGGTGGTAACCCTTTAGATTATTGGAACACTTCTTTAAATGCATGAAAAATATCCTATGTTGTGTTTATTTTCTTTAGTACATCCCTCTAGAGATGGATTTACCTTGATCACTTCCTCTTATTGCTAATTCTATCTTATGAAGAGAAATAAAAGATTCCTACTTGATCTAATCATTTTATTGGCTTGGTTAGCACCTAACAAAGAAAGCTTTTGTTTACCTGTATACGCATTGTTGATGAAGGAATTCCCATCCTTGATCAAGTGGTAATGGTTTTCTCTCATCATGAATATCACATCCCTCATGTACGTGTAGTATCTTCTAGACACTACACCACACACATCAATTGGTACCACACGTACCTGCTCTTTATCAAATATAATTTGCACTTATAGAAAATTTGATCTTATACTATATAGTGTCTGTAAGCTCTACATATATATTTATTCATCCTAATAGGTATGGGCCATGATGGTCGTGAGCTTCCAATCCAATCTTACATATATGATCCTATGGTATGCGGTTGGCTTGTTAACAAGAATCAAATAGAACATCCATATTTATATTCTTGACTTGGATCTTGATATGGAAGAGTCGAGTCATCCCCTTCTCTCCCCTAGGATGGAGGGTACTTAGGTTCACTTCCTTCTACATTGTAGCATAGGTAGTATTTTCCTCTACATCTGAGCTGTTATTTAGTTGGTTTTCTAAATCCATGGAAACCATTTTCTTCTTCTTTGCATTCTTCTTGTAGCTCTTTAAATTCAACTTTTAGATGTAGCTCCCAACACTTATATTCAGTATGACCATTAATATTACAATGGTTATAATTTTTTATTGGATCCTTGTAATGATGTTTAATGGTTGTCTTCTTACCCTTTTCTTTCCATTTCTTCTTTCCCTCCTTAGAAGTTCCTTATTAGTTTGTGTACTTGGTGTTGTTCCCGAGATTGATTCTAAAGCTCAAAGAATAATGTTAGGCATCAAAGGTTTTAAATGAAATGTTTTTATGACTGCTTTTTCTACCTTCAGTTTTCTGAGAAATAATCTTTAAATGAAATTAATGATAAGACAATACATAGGTTGTATCTCATTATCCGAGTCACAATTTTACTGTCAAATTATGTAGAAATATTTACAAAACTGTTAAAACAAATTCAAGTATCAATTATAGATAAGTCTCACCTTGTTTGCAGTAGAAGCATAGTAGAAGATTCACCCTTGAACAAAAGATAAAAATGCAATAATTCACACAGGTCACATGTCTTGTTTTACTCACAATAATAACAGAGGAAAAGTTGTTACTGAATGAACCGTTGATACATCATGATCACAGTAGATATAGTACTAAATTGAAATCAATCACTCTTCAAGAATTACAGAAAGAAATTCAGAGAAATGGAAACACAGAGGGAACACATAACTCAAATTGAACGAAAATTAGAATCTTTGTCCGCACTTGTATTAATACTCAAAAAGGGTTTCTCCTTTACATTCAACAAGAAGCAACCACTAATAGATCTTAAATCTATCTATCTATACAAAATTTGTCACAACTGAAAACCGTTGGAATTCCCACAATATATGGCTAAAAATAGAATACATCTGAATAAAATATATGGCTAAACTGTTGGACTTCCCACAATTTGTCCTTATAGTTGTATAAGGTTAGGGTGGGATTTTTCATACCCCCACTCATGATTAGGGTTAGGATTTCATACCCTCTAGAACCATCTTGAAAGTCCATAATTGATTAGCTCCACATGTGTGAGTAATGGGTGTTGATGTGACATCCACTAGATACCATTGTGGTCAACAATATAGGTCAATTTTTGGGAGGAATAACTTCTTCATATGAACTTTGATTGAGGTGATATTTGCACTATTGCAAAGTTATCAATGTGTAGAACAATGTTGGAGGTATATGGGTATTATTTGAAAATTTTTGACCCCCTAAATTTCCATTTAATGCCCAAAATGGACTTAGGAAGTTTCAAGACCCCAATTCACCAAAATAAGATCTACCCCTAAAATGGGCCCTACATGTCATTGGCTTCACTTTTTCCACTCAAAAAGTACAAAAATAGATGAAAAACTATATAGTGATCCATTTCAAATCATACCTCCCCATTTTTTTAGGATTTTGGTCCCCAAAAGTTTTTACTGAAGGATCCGAGGAAAATTTTCCTCTATCTTCTTTTTGGAGTACCATTTGGCCTTACTTGGAAGTTGTACTTCAATCCAACCTGCCATAGTTAATAATACCTTGTTTAGGTGTTCTCAACTTCTTCTGCAATACTATATCCTTTGCTAACTCTGCTTCATATTTGGGTGCTAACACCTCTATGGTAGGTATGATTTTCCCACCATTTTCCTAGTCAAACCTAAAAGCTCATAGAGTTTCAAATTTTCCACATTCATTATTGAGTAAATGCTCATATATAAAGGTAGACTGAGTCTATGAGAATTATCACATACTTGATCCAACACTTCAAAAGGACCATACCATACAGCCTTGATCTACTTACCAAGACATTGTAGAATTTATTTGTTTAGATGCAACCAAGTGTGGTCTCCTACCTTGATCCAGGTGGATATCAATGGCCACCCACCTCTTGCACTGACTCAACACAGTTCTCCTTCTTGACAGTTTTGTTATGAGTTTTTGGGTCTTAAACTTCCAGGGTCATTTTGAGGTCCTAAACAATGTTTTATGTGAACGGTCAAGGACCTAGGTATACTTTTGGTAGACCAAGTCAATGCTACAATATTGTAGTCTTCAGTTAGAGATTTCCAATGAGATACTATGCATGCCAAATAGAGATTGTATGTGAAATTGTTTCCCCTAGAAATTTGATGTAGAAACTAACGCCAAAAAATACCTTTTGACATTTCAACAACATTGTTTCACAATTTTCCTCCTCAAATTAGGATTTTAGACCTTTAGGGATTTTTCTTTATGTTAAAATACCATCCTTTAAGCCTCTTGTATGATATTTGAAGAATGAAGGTAGCCAACATCTCTCTCTTCAAAGATAAGATACCACCATTTTGACTTGTTTATGTTCAACAATATTCTGCTATTTTATTCATTAATAGAAGTTGGGTTTCACTGTATTATTGTGCTCTCTACTATATTCATGTGTGTGTTTCATTTTGTTCCCTATATAATCTAGATCAATGGTATCAAATCAATATGCTCCTTTTTATTTCTTAGTGCATGTCCCTGACAAGGTCGGTGTATAATGAGTTGGGAATCGAGCTAGTTTCACTAGGAGACGAACATTCTCACCAACCCAAGTGGCCTCCCATGGCAGGGGAAAGGAGAGATGATGGATTAGTAGATCCTATTAAGATGTTTCTCAAGGAATCCTTCACATGACAGAGAAATGAGATGATGGACAACTTCTCCTAGATCCTTCAATGAATACCGATGATGGCTGAGACACCTTCAACAAGAAACCATTTTGGAGGTGTGACACCCTTCAAGGTACAATTTAAATTTAATATTCCTTTATTTTGAGTCGAAATCTATGCATACCATTTGAAGAAATGGTTAAATCTGTTAGAAGGCTATTACTATGTTCAAAATTTCTTCTACATTGAAAATATCACCTTCATGCTCCTTAAAGCCCTTCCCCATGTCAAAAATTTGTGAGAAGGTTACCATGAGAGACATAATTAAGATGAGTTTATAACATTTAGGACATGAACCACTTGGGTGGCCTTTATTAATGCCCGAAAGGAGGAATTATACCCTATTGGAAACTATGATGACCAGTACACGAGATGGAAAACTTTGAGTTAAGAAAGAGACCGGATGGGGCTGGAGTACACCAACGTATTCCACACCTTGCACTCAAATATGGGTGTCAAAGACTCTGAGAAATTCCTATTTTTGAATTATAACAATGTCCTACATAGGTACCTCCAAGAAGAGATGGATTTCTTGGACATCTCATCACTAGGATTCGCTTATTAATATGCTATAAAAATTTAACTAAATTTAAGTAGAAAAATAAGAGGGAGTTTGGTTTTGCATATCCACCACAAAAGAAGTATGGTAAAGGTGGCCCTAACTCACAAAATAAGGGAGAGAGTAGAGAGATCCAACCTCGAGACAACCAGTACAAGACATGGGGAAACAAGGGTAATGGGAAGTCGAAAAGGGACACTGGAAAGTGATGTGAGTTCCACAAAATCCTTGGCACAATATTGATGAATGCCACTTGAAATAGTCAGTACATCCTTAGCTTAAAGAAAAAGAATTGGACCTTGACTTAGACTCTGATTTAGAACAATATTTAAGGGAAAACAGACCATAGAAGCATAACCTAGTGCTACTTTTATAATCGCAAATATCTCGCTAGATGATTCAAAGGAGCTCGAGGAGGGGGAGTACCTTTTCCATTAATGGATGTGGGTGAAGGGGAACCCATTAAATGTTATTGTTCATAGTGGGAGACAAAATAACCTAATATCATCCAAGTTCATCAAGAGATTGAAGCTAACAACAATGGCACACCGCCAACCATAAACCATCAGTTTGTTGAGCCCAGATCAATAGTTTTACAAAATCGGTCAAGAACTGCAAGATAGGGGAAACATGACCTTTGGAATATTGGGTTGAAAGGGAAAATTCTAGGAAAAACAAAGTGGTACTCTAGGGAGAAGGTAGAGGAAAAATTCCCTCACCTCATTCATTAAATATTTTAGGGACCAAAGCCTCCGTAAATGGGGAGGTATGATCTAGATTGGATCATTATATTATTTGTCACCTATCTCGATGCTTTCAGAGTGGAAAAAATGGGAGGAATTAACTTGAATGGTCATTTTAATGGAAGGTCCCATTTTGGAAAATTGGTGTTTGAAACCTTATAGAGAAATTTTGAGGAATCAAATGATATTTTTTGGGGTCAAAACTTTCCTAGATTTAGCTTGGACCCCTTTACACTATCTACAGATTGAGACCTTTCCAATGGTGAAAACATCACGTCAATTAGAGCTCGTATGCAAAAGTTATGTCTCCCACAAGTTGACCTACCATGTTGACCACCAAGGTATGAGTGGATGCCATGTCAACCCCCATTACTCATGCATATGGGGATAGCCATGTATGGACTTTCAAAAATATTCCAGAAGGTCCAAAACATTATCATAATTTATGGATGCGGAAGTCAAAACCCTACCCCTAGATGGCTATCAAGGGATGTTAAATACCAAGTTGCTAGGAGGATAAGGGGTTCCATTCTTTAGCATTGTATTTGTTCTTTAGATGAGCATAACACCTAGGGAGTGGTATTTTTATGGAATAACAGAGGATGATAGATTATGTAGCATCCATACAGGCCACAATTTCAAAGGAAACTCTATAGAGAGCGGCTCTTTCTTTGTACTTGCATAAGAAGAAAAGAGAGCAGAGCGACCTCACCTTTTAGATGGGTTTCTCCCATATTGGATTTCATGGGTTATATCTTATGTTTATTTGTGGATGGTGTGTGAGTATTTATTTATGCTCTCTATTTGTCACATTTTAGTTATTTCATGGATTTAAAGAAGAAAACTAGTAATTAAAGAATCTGACATCTCAAGGAAATTAACCTTGATAGTAAAGTTTTTAGTATTTTATTAGATATATTGTGACGAACTATCTAGTGGAGTATCCATGGAAATTTATAAATTATTGATGCCTAAAAATACCTTTTGGCATTTTAAAAACACCTTTTGGCGCTTCTCCTCCTAGGTTTAGGGTTTTGGAACTTTAGGGTTATTTCTTTATGTTAAAAGGCCATACTTTAAACCTCTTGTGTGATCTTTGGAAAATGAGCATAGTTGACATCTCTCTCTCTCTCTCTCTAGATATAAGATACCATGATTCTAACTAGTTTTTGTGATGCAGGAGCATATCTCCACGTCAGCCAGCCAGCCAGCCAGCCACGTTAGGGAATTCAAATCACGCGTTGAAGAGAGAGGCGCAACCTCATTTAAAATATGAATTCAATGTAATTAAATGTTTAAGTTTTTGAGTTGTGAAGTCGTGCCTTTGTGAAGGCATTAGGTAGATAGGCCTTTAATGTTTGTAAGGCTGAGATCTAGATCCAGATGCTGGACTAGACATCCCTTTCAATGTAATTGAAGAGGGTAGGTAGATTGGAGGGAAGAGATCGAAGAGCCCCCTCATGTAAGAGATCAATTGTATCTCTTTGAGTAGTTAGGGAGATAGAGAGAATCTACGAGTAGAGAGCAGAAGAGAAGGAACCGAGACCTTGTTACAGGCCGTGCTCAGGAACACCTTATATAAACAGGCATTTTCCATATTTAATATAGACAAAAGAAGTTTTTTCCTGCATGTATTTATGTGTTATGTGGATGTCTGTGAGTGTTCTTTGTATGCTGTAAATGTATGCTATAGGTTTGCATTTGCAGGAGTGTGTTTGATTTTCATGCTTGAAATGTCTTTGAGGCTTCATACCAGGAGGGTGTGACAGAACGTTGTGGGTTCTGATAGCCGTGCACATAGGATGCATTTCTAAATACTGCGGTTTCAGACAAAGACGTGTTGTGGCACAAGAACTGGAGTCAACAACTCAGAAGAAAGACCTCAAGGTTGTTGAATACCTTGGAGGCTAGGCTGTGGGAGAAGAAAACAGTTGCAGACAGAATCTCTGAGGAGTTCTGTGAAGCTCTGCCAAGTGGGCATTGAGCATATGCATAGTAATGCATTTGGAGGAACTTTGCTGTGAGTTCAGAAGAATCAGGATCACTGAGGATTCTGTGAAGCTCTGCCAAGTGGGATTTGAGCAGGTGCATAGGTGCACAGAAGAGTACAGAACTGTTGAAAGTTCTGGGAGAAGATACTCTGCCAGGTGGGCATTGAGTAGGTGTGCAGACAGGCACATAGAAGAGAAGAGAACTCTTTGAGTTCTATATTTTGAAAGAAGAATCCACTGAGGGATCTTCACAGGGTTGTTGAACACCCTGCAAACTCAACAAAAGGTTGCTTGAGCAGAGGGATAGCTAGGAGGGCATCCATATTTCTCCATCTGCAGGAGAAGAAAGAAAGGACAAAATCCCTTAGGGGTCTGAGTACTTGGAAAATCTCAGGAGAGACAGCACTGTGTGTGGGTGAAGACTCTGCAGAAGCGCAGAAGTCCAAGAATCCCTTGGGGATTCGAAAGTGAAAATTCAGGAGGAACAACGTTATTGATAACGTAGGCGAGGACTCGAATTCGTAGAGCTCACAGAGGAAAAATAGGACAAAGGTCGAGGCCTTTGAGTTTTGGTGAATTTTCCCAAGGCTGGGAAGAAAGCGCAGCAGCTCAGGAGGGAGCAGCATCGGCCATTGGAATAGCCGAAAAGATCTGGATTGTTGGAAGGTTTTTCACGTCCAGGGAGGAGGCAGAAGAAGCACACGGAAGGGGGAGATCATGAGCCGTTGGATCTCATTCATAAATCTCGTCAACCGTTGGATTGGATAGGAGGTGCATGGGGTTTAACTTTCTCACGCCAGGCAAAAGTCCCAACAGGCATCAGGATATCGGTGTTCGTGAAATCGGGATTCACGATGACATGACATCAGGAATTTCTATGCGAGAAGTCCCGGAAACGATATGAGTCATCCATTTGTGGAGATGCGTGGCAAATATCGAGCACCCATCGGTACTTTGGTGCATCGGAGTTCGCCATTTCGAGAGTCCTGAAGACGAGGCGTCCGGGACATCAGAAGTCGAGAAATTGTGAGAGGAGATCAGGGCCGTCCATCTTAAAGGGACGTGTGGCAGCGAGTGAGGCCTTCCGGAAAGGTCCCAATAGGAGAGCCACATCGGAGAATGGGGAATTAGGATATCGAGAATCCTGTGGACAAGAAGTCCCTACACTTAGGAATGGCGAAGTCTAAAACCCCGAAAGGGTGGAAAGCTCCATTGTGGGGTCCAGTTGTCATCATATCGGCACATTGGGATTCAGCAGATCGTGAATCCTGAGGACGAGTGCATTTCAGCATTGCGATGTCAGAAACCTCGACGAGAGGTAAGACTGCGATCAGGGGGATAGTGGTCATATGGGCCAGGATTATAGCTAGGAGGGATAACGCGTAAAAGGCGCATCGGTGAAATTTCTCATCGAAGATCGGGAGATCGCGGGGACAGAGGTTCGTGACATCAAGGATCGTGAAACCCCGAATCCCGACAAGGAGTATGACTGCGGTCATATAATAGGAGGTCGCGTGGACTAAAGGCATAGCTAGGGAGGCTAAGGCAGCAAAGGTGCATATCAGGAGATCGGAGTTCGGGAGTTCGAGAGGACAGGAACTCTCAACATCGGGAAACAAGAAACCCCGAAGCCTGATAGTATATTTTCCATGTTAAGGAAAGGGCAGTGGTCAGAGCCCAAAAGGATGTGAGGAAGGATAAGGACCTGTGGATCGAGTACTCATCGGAGATTCCAACAGAGAATCAGAAGAGCTGCTTCGACTCAAGAAGCTGAAAAATCGATCATATGGGCGGATGTGGTAAAACCTGTCTGCGTCAGGTGGTATCATAGAGAGAACTTTGTTTGAATATTTCAAACAGAAGTGCTAAGGAAGACAGGTTGCAGGTAGGCAGCAATCAAGAAGACAGTCAGGAGGATTGTAGGATGAAGCTGGGACACTTAAGTTTGCAGAGTGACAACAGCAGGTTTGCTAGGAAAGCAGACAGGGATAGCAACATGGCTACTAAAGTTCATAGATATGCTGGAAGGAAAAACTCAGAGCTATGGAGCCAAGAAGATATAGATGAAGAGCTCGCTGATATAAAGAGAGAGATAGAAAATCTTGCATTGAGGATGCAGTAGAAAACCAAGCCGAGATGGGTATATGAATGTCCCATGAAGAAACAAAAAGTAAAATGGCCAGTCAAGGAGCTAATGGTCAGAAGACAACAAAGGTTGTTAAGAGGATGGATGAGGTATGCAGAAAAACTCAATGGACCAGAAGAGGAAATGGTTCAGGTGTGTGAACCAGATACTGGGAGAGGTCTCAATGATGCGGGGAATGAATTGGGATCAGCTGAGGATCTCAGAAACTGCCAGGAGGGCAGAGAGGAAATTCCAGATTTCCAAGTGGGCAACGAGTTGAGATCACTGCGGGATTTCAGAGACTGTCATGAGGACATCCAGGGAATTTCACATTGCCAGTTGGGAAATGAAATGAGGTCATTGTGGGATCTCGAAGACTATCAGGAGGCCAGTGGAAGCATCTCAGATTGCCAGGTGGGCAGAGATGAGCATTCGAGACTATCTGAAAGTCTCATGGACTCGGAGGTGAGTTCAACTCAGCAAGGAGTGTTGATGAAGATGGGATCAATTGATCTCATAATCTGCCAGGAGAGCAGTGAACATATCCCATATTGTCAGGTGGGCAGGGATGAGCATATGAGTTGGAATCAGCCAGAAGAGCTGGCAGAGCAGGAGGATCTAGATCAGAAGATGTAGCTGACAGAGGATGGAGATTCATATGGTTTTCCAAGCCATGTGAATGAAGATGATGATAAGTTAAAAAATTTCACCATCCGAGGAGGTGATCTAAGGATCCTTATGATGATTGGGGGAATCGAGATATTCCTACCACTTGCCCAGGGGGAGGCAGAAATTTGTGTTGTGGATCCAGCAACAACAGAAGGACAGCTAGCGAAGACTGTCGTAGAAGGATTGGAGCAGATATCTGAAGCTGCCCAAGCAGGAGAGGAAGAAGAGAATTCTTAGGAGTGTCTCAATGAATTCAGCCAGGAAGCTGAGGAAGCTATAGCACTGAAGCTGATAGCAGGAGATGCAGAAGAGGATGATGAGCGTTATGAGGAATGGCTCAATAGTTTCAGCCCGAAGACTGAAAAGACTGCAACATGGGAGTTTGCAGCAGAAGAAGAAGAAGATGCAGACAGCATTTGTTTTTCTGATCTGTGGGAACAGGTTGTAGCCCTGGAGAGAAGGGTGAAGGTGCAGAGCATGCACATCCAACATGTGAGGTTGGAAGCAGATGATGAACAAGGCATGGGAGATCACAATGATCTTCCCATGTGCCAAAAAAAATTGCAGCTGAGAAGACTACATGGACAGGGCCAGCCATTGGAGCAGCTGGACGAAGTGATCGGCATGATCAGAGAACTGATGATCCAGTCAACAGAAACTGTCAGCAAGGAGAGGATGAACAGAAGGAAGGAAGCGGCAGCAGCAGCACAGAAGCAGCAGTAGCAGCAGGAAGATGGAGCAGATGAACAGCTCCAGAGAATGATTTGGGATCCAAGAGGATTTCAACAGCTGAGATGGGAAGCTCATGAGAAGGAGCTCATGAATTTTGCAGCTGAGGAGTATGATGCAGGAGCATCTCTCCACGTCAGCCATCTATCCATCCAGCCACGTTAACGAATTCAAATCGCGCGTTGAAGAGAGAGGCGTAGCCTCATTTAAAATTTGAATTCAATGTAATTAAATGTTTAAGTTGTTGAGTTGTGAAGCCGTGCCTTTGTGCAGGCATTAGGTAGATAGGCCTTTAATGTTTGTAAGGATGATATCTAGATCCAGATGTTGGACTAGACAGCCCATTCAATGTAATTGAAGAGGGTAGGTATATTGGAGGGAAGAGCTCGAAGAGCCCCCTCATGTAAGAGATCAATTGTATCTCTTTGAGTAGTTAGGGAGATAGAGAGAATCTGCGAGTAGAGAGCAGAAGAGAAGGAGTCGAGACCTTGTTAGAGGCCGTGCTCATGAACACCTTGTATAAACAAGAATTTTCCATATTTAATATGGACAGAAGCAGTTTTTTCCTGCATGTATTTCTATGTTATGTGGATGGTTGTGAGTGTTCTTTGTATGCTATAGGTTTGGATTTGCAGGAGTGTGTTTGATTTTCAAGCTGAGAGGTCTTTGAGGCTTCATACCAAGAGGGTGTGACAGAATGCCGCAGGTTCTGATAGTCGTGCACAGAGGATGCATTTCTGAATACTGTGGTTTCAGAAAAAGACGTGTTGCGGCACAAGAACTGGAGTCAACAACTCAGAAGAAAGACCTCAAGGTTGTTGAATACCTTGGAGGCTAGGCTATGGGAGAAGAACACAGTTGCAGACAGAATCTCTGAGGAGTTTTGTGAATCTCTGCCAAGTGGGCATTGAGCATATGCATAGTAGTGCATTTGGAGGAACTCTGTTGTGAGTTCAGAAGAATCAGGATCACTGAGGATTCTGTGAAGCTCTTCCAAGTGGGCATTGAGAAGGTGCATAGGTGCACAGAAGAGTACAAAACTGTTGAAAGTTCTGGGAGAAGATACTCTGCCAGGTGGGCATTGAGTAGGTGTGCAGACAGGCACAAAGAAGAGAAGAGAACTCTTTGAGTTCTGTATTTTGAAGGAAGAATCCACTGAGGGATCTTCACAGGGTTGTTGAACACCCTGCAGACTCAGAAAAAGGTTGCTTGAGCAGAGGGATAGCCAGGAGGGCATCCATATTTCTCCATCTGCAGAAGAAGAAAGAAAGGAAAAAATACCTTAGGGGTCTGAGTACTTGGAAAAGCTAAGGAGAGACAACACTATGTGTGTGAAGACTCTGCAGAGGCGAAGAAGTCCAAGAATCCCTTGGGTATTCGGAAGTTAAAATTCAGAAGGAACAACGTTATTGAGAACGCGGGCGAGGACTCTAATTCGTAGAGCTCGTAGAGGAAAAAGAGGTCAAAGGTCAAGGCCTTTGAGTTTTGGTGAATTTTCCCAAGGTTGGGAAGAAAGCACAACAGCTCAGGAGGGAGCAGCATCGACCGTTGGAATAGCCGAAAAGATCTGGACCGTTGGAAGGTTTTTGATGTCCAGGGAGGAGGCAGGAGAAGCGCACAGAAGGGGGAGATCGTGAGCCGTTGGATCTCATTCATAAATCCCATCAGCCGTTGGATTGGACATGAGGTGCAAGGGGTTTAACCCTTCTCACGCTAGGAAAAAGTCCCGACATGCATCGGGATATCGACGTTCGTGAAATCAGGAGTCACGATGACATGACATCGGGAATTTCTATGCGAGAAGTCCCGGAAACAGTCTAAGCCATCCGTTTGTGGAGACGCGTGGTGGAGATCGAGTTCCCATCGATACTTTGGCGCATCGGAGTTTGGCATTTCCCGAGTCATGAAGACGAGGCGTCTGGAACATCAGAAGTCGCGAAATCGCAAGAGGAGATCAAGACCGTCCATCTTGAAGGGACGCGTGGCAGCGAGCGAGGCCTTTAGGAAAGGTCCCAATAGGAGAGCCACGTTGGAGATTCGGGAATTGGGATATCGGGAATCCCGTGGACAAGAAGTCCCTACACTTCGGAATGGCGAAGTCTGAAACCCCGAAAGGGTGGAAAGAAAATCCTGAGGACGTGTGCATTTCGGCATTGCGATGTCCAAAACCCCGACGAGAGGTAAGACTGCGGTCATGGGGATAGTGGTCATATGGTCCAGGATTATAGCCAAGAGGGATAACGCGTAAAAGGCGCATCGGTGAAATTTCTCATCGGAGATCGGGAGATCGCAGGGACAGAGGTTCGTGACATCAAGGATCGTGAAACCCCGAATCCCGACAAGGAGTATGACTGCAGTCATGTAAGAGGAGGTCACGTGGACTAAAGGCATAGCCAGGGAGGCTAAGGCAGCAAAGGCGCATATCAGGAGATCGAAGTTCGGGAGTTCGAGAGGACATGAACTCTCGACATCGGGAAACAAGAAACACCGAAGCCCGATAGTATATTTTCCTTGTTAAGGAAAGGGCAGCGGCCAGAGCTCAGAAGGCCGTGAGGAAGGATAAGGACCTGTGGATTGAGTACTCATCAGAGATTCCAATAGGTAATCAGAAGAGCCGCTTCAGCTCAAGAAGCTGAAAAATCGATCATGTGGGCGGACGTGGGAAACTCGTCTGCGTCATTTTGTTCTATTGTATTCCGCTATTTTATTCATTAATAGAAGTTGGGTTTTTAATATATTATTGTTCTCTCTACTATATTCTTGTGTTTTTTTATTTTGTTCTCCATACAATCCATATCATATCTTGAATTCCTTCTCAATTCTATGCTAGTTAAGTAGGGCCTTGTACTTTTCCTATGACTTCTTTAAACTCAGATGCATCGGTCTCAATCTTGAATGGTTGTTGCAGATTGGGCAAGGAGAGTACTCGAGTTGAGCACAGGCGATGCTTCAAATCATCTAATGCTCATTTTTTCTCCTTCCCCCACACGAACTTGTCCCTACCACCGCCCTTGGTAACCTGGATGAGCGTTCATGCAATATGGGAGAATCCCAATATGAAGCGTTGGTAGAATTTGGCTAGTCCCAAAAAGCTACGAAGCTCGGTCATTGTGGTCGGGGCTAGCCAGTCACGAATGACTTAGATATTAGCTAGATCAACATGTACCCCATGCTCATCAACAATGTAGCCCAAGTATTGGACCCTCTTCATGCCAAAAGAGAAATTTTCCAAGTTGGCATAAAGCTTGTGTTGCGGTAGAGTGCTCAAAACCTGATGAATATGCCACATGTGCTCCTCCCACGTTCTGTTGAAGATGAGGATGTCATCCAAATATACTACCACAAAGGAGTTGGTGAAGGGTCCTAATACATCATCCATAAATATCATGAAAGTGGTTGGTGCATTTGTTAAGCCAAAGGGCATTACCAGTCATTCGTAGAAACCTTCTTAAGACTTGAAGGTTGTCTTCCATACATTAGTTGGTTCGATGGGAACCTGGTGGTAGCCATACTTTAGCTTAATATTTCTGAAAAACTTGGCCCCCTTGAGTTGTTCAAGAAGGTCTTCAATCATGTTAATGGGGTAGCGGTTCCTGACTGTGATTTTGTTTAAGGCTCTGTAATCAATGCAGAGTCACCAAATCATGTCCTTCTTCTGCACCAATACAATCGGGCTTTCGCAAGGGGAGGATTTGGGTCTGATGTGCCCCTTTTGAAGAATCTCTTAGATCTGATGCCTGATTTCATCATTCTCCATCAATGAGCGTCAATAGACTGGTCCATTAGGTAGAGGTGCGCTAGGGGTCAGTTCAATTGGATGCTTGACTTGGCAGTGTGTCGGTACCCCTGTAGGTGAGGATAAGATGTCTATGTATTCTTCCACGATCACGTCCACTTTATACTGCTGCAAAGAGAGGCGTTGTGTAGAGGCCACGAATGTGGTGATGACCTTCTACTTACTGTGAGCACATATAAAAAAGAAGACGAACTTCCCGGTCTGTGAAATGACCTTACTGCATTTATTAGAAGATATTAAAGAAATAGCAGTAGGCAACGCTACCTCTGGGATCTTGTACAATTTTCTACCCAAAGTAATAATAACGCTGCGGGGTCTAGAATCATACACAACATTTCTCTTCCACAAATATGATTTTCCTAAAAGAACATCACAAAATTCAAGGGGAGAAATATCACACAGTACCTCATCTTTGAAAGTCTTGATGTCGTAGGGAAGACAACATTGTTGGTTGAAACAAAGATCTCTTCCTTGGCAAAGCCAGCCGATGGTGTAGGGTTGTGAGTGCAGCATCATTGGTAGGTCCAACCGCTTGATAACCTCTGATGAAATTAGATTCTTCTGAATACCGTTTTCGACACTGAAATGAATCAGAGCCCCCTTGACCCACATCTGTGAGTGAAAGAGGTGTTCCCCTTCCTCTGGTTCTTCTAGGTCGCTTGGTCAGACTTTGGTGGTAGCGACAATGGCACTGGGTTCAACATAGATAATCATCTTCCCTCCTTCAGATTTGACTCAGAATTAGAATCGGCCTCTGACTCGGAATCCTTTAGCTCATCCACGAGGAACTGCTTGGAGAGGCATTCATCGGTGTTGTGCCAAGGAATTTTATGGTACTCACACCATTTTCCCATGTTCTTCTTGATCTTCTCATTGCCCTTCTTGTGTTGCGGCTTGGACTGGTTTTCCTAAGGGAAACCATCTCGACCCTATCCCTTTCTATGTGGGTTGGGGCTGCCTTTGTCCTGCTTTGGATATGCGGGGTTTGCAGATCCAAACTCTCGTCATTTCTACTTAAATTTATGTTTGATATTGAATATGTATCTATAAGTCATGCCCAATGAGGCAATGTGTAGTAAATCCATTTATGTTTGAATGTATCTAGGAAAACAACCATGGTATTTGAGCACCAGATGACACTCGGAGTCTTTGATACCCAATTTGGTGCATAGCGTATGGAAAATATTGGTGAAGTCTGGTATTGTCTGGTCCCTTTCTTGACGTAGGGTGGTCCATCTGGTGTACTAGTCCTGTATATTCCAACAGGGTAGTATTGTTGTTTAATGGTGTCCCAAATGAAATCCCATGTAGGGGCCACCATAGATATTGCAGATTCCTCCACGGCCCTTTGCTCAGAGTAAGTATCCGACCAGTATTTAACATGGGAAATGACCTTGAGGAGTGCAAAAGTGATATTTTCCCTATCGGAAAAATTGTGGACCGAAAAACATCCTTCGAGCAGATTCAACCATTTATCTACAACATCTACATCTATTAGTCCTTCAAATAATGGAATATAAAAATTTACCTATACCTTGAAGGGGGTTGCATGGCCGCTTGATGAAGAAGCTTCTCCCATGGGAAACTGTCGAAGGATCTGTGCAAAGTTGTCCATCATTTCATTCCTTTGTCACGTGAAGGATTCCTCGAGCAACATTTTAATAGGATCTCATGCTCCATCATATTTATTTTCGTCTCCCATGGGTGTTTTTCGAGCTCGGCGCAGCTGATATGGTAATGGCTCGATTGGTTTGAGTCCCAACGTCTTGTACCCAGACCTTGTCGGGGACATGCATGAAGAAAAATAAATGAAGAGAATACTTCTCTGATACCACTGATCCAAATTTAGGAGCGAATCGAATTGATTAACAAACTGAATACAATAAACATAGAGATAGGAAGAATAACACAAATATCCAGTGAACAATATATTCTATTAAATAATGAAATAGGATGAAACTGTAAAACTGCAGAACTGAAACTTGCTCGAATGGTGGTAATTATCTCTAAGAAGAGATGTGGCTTCTACGCACATCCTTCTGAGTAGAATGGATTAAAATGAGGCTCCAAAGGCCCTTTCCATATTACTCATGAATGCCAAAACCCTAGACATCCAAAAACCTAACCCTAGAAGTTGAAATGTCAAAATTCATGTGGGCCCTATGGGTAAGTTGGTGTATTTTGGTACCTCAACTTCCTAGGGTCGTAACTTTTGCATACGACCTCCGTTTTAGGTGCATGATAGCCCATTGGAAAGGGTATTTCAAAGAAATACACACTCCACTTTCAAACTCTGACTTCGTCTACAGTTTTACTGTGGCGAGCCAAAAAAACAACGTTTAGGGCCCCAAAACGGCCCTAGAAGTATAATAAGATGTGTTGACATGAAAACATGCAAAATAATCCAGTTGGATTAGGCAAGAGGCAACCCGTATCCACCTGGAGGATGTGTGGGGCTTCAGACAAGCCCAGAAGTGTAGAACCCACAATTATAAAGTAGTACAGAAGAACGTGTTGAACAAAAACAGACATGAGGAGCTAGCTGGAATAGGTGGGTGGCCACCAATATCCACCTGGATCATCATCAATCAGATGATTGTGCACATCCTGCACATGTACAACCCTAAGCATCCGTGTACATGGGATGAGAGTCTCCCATTTGTTCAACAAAGTTACAATAGGGGTCTCCATAGCTCCACCAGCCATAGCCCATTTCAGGTGGGACTAGGATTCGAACCCTTGGGTCCCATTGATGTTTCACTACCTTTGGAAAACACATAGACATATTCTTCCCATGTTTAGTCTGACACCGAAAAAGACACCAGATTCATTGAGTAGATTCAACACATCCGCCAATAGGTCCAGGAGATTTTGCAAAAGGCTAATGTTGAGTACAAGCAGCGCCATGATCAACACGAGGTATCGCACCGGTCTCAGGTTGGAGACAAGGTTTGGTTATACTTGTAGAAGGATCATCTTATAGGGCCCCATCGAAAGCCCTACCCACTTCAATATGGGCCTCACACCATCACCAAGGTTGTGGGTAACGATGATTTTGAGCTCAACACTCCACCATTCCTTGGATTTCACCTAGTGTTCAATGTGGACCTCCTTCGACCATATTTTCCACCATTATTGGACAATTCAGATATTGCAGAATAGCTGACACCAATAGAGCTCAATCTTGACTACATGGAATAGGAATCCACTGATCAAATAGTGGACACACAGGTCAAGGGCACTCTCTAGAAGAGGATCCAGCTTTATCAGGTTGTTTAGGCAGGGCAACTCCTACACCAAGGCAAGTGGCTAACCCGGGGACAAATCCAGCAGAAGTTTCCTCACCTGATGGGGGAACTCAATGCAATGGATACCATTTCTTCCTAAGGAGGGAAGATTGATCCAAATGGATATTGGTGGCAACCCACCTATTCCTACTGACTCCTCTTGTCGATTTTTAGTTTTGCACGTTCTTTTGTGCTTCTTTGTAATTGTGGGTTCTACACTTCTGGGAATGTCTGAATCCCTACACATCTTCCAGGTGGATACTGGTGGCCTCTCACCTAATCCAACTGGCTTATTTTGTATGCTTTCATGTCAGCACATCTTGTTGTACTTCCAGGGTCGTTTTGGAGCCCTAAACAATGTTTTTTTTGGCTCGCCATAGTCAAGTTGTAGACGGAGTCAGACTTTGACGACGTAATGTGTATTTCTCTAAAATATCTTTCCAACAGTCTATCACGTGCCTAAAACGGAGGTCATATGCCAAATTTACGACCTAGGGAAGTTGAGGTACCAACTTACCCATAGGGGCCCACATGACTTTTGGCGTTTCACCTCCTAGGATTAGGTTTTTCGATGTCTAGGGTTTTGGCATTCATGAGTAATATCAAAAAGGCCTTTGGAGCCTCATTGTAATCATTCTACTCAGACGGATGGGCGTAGAAGCCACATCTCTTCTCAAAGATAACTACCACAATTCGAGCAAGTGTTTTAGTTCTGTAGTTTTACAGTTTCATCCTATTTCCTTTATTCAATAGAAGATATTTTTCATTGGATATCAGTGTTGTTCTTCATATCTATGTGTTTATTATATTCAATCTATTAATCAGTTCGTTCCGCTCCTAAATCTGGATCAATAACCAAGGGTCAGGTCACAAGCTATGGAGCTTGGAGCGACGTTGGTCAACCTCACCAATATTAAAACCGTGATGTAATGCACACTACTATTTTTAACGAAGAATGAATAAATCATAAGATCTTTGTAGATGTAGCCCAAGGGGAGTGAACCATAGTAAAATCATGTGTGGCAATGTGTATGAATGTTTTTTTTTGTTTCTGCAATTATAAATGAATGGGTTTATTTACAACGCGCACTAGAATAATTATGCATAATAAATGTTATTGAATGGATAAAATAGTAGATCTGATGAATGTTATAGTAGAATATATGTTAAAATATAAGAGAAGTAAAAATAACATCCCCAATCCCTTCCATGATTTCATACATCTACGTCGTGCAGTCACTCATAATCCATCTCAGGTGAGACTGTTTAGTGCACGATGTAGCCTTTTGGTTTACCAGAAGAACCGATGGTGAAAAGGGTTTTGTTGGAGAACTAACGTAGAACCCGGGTCAGCCCATACATCCAGCATAACTTCAAAAATACTTATACTATCTCTAACACTGAGAGATTTTAACTAGCTCTAATACCATGTTGAATTTTTCTAATTTTTAGATCTAATAATTATTGCCTCATGATTTAAATGCCACTGTTATAAGAGAATAATTACACACTAAAAATCTCAACAATAACTTAGCGAACTTGATGAAAGGTTATTGTAAGTAAATATTATATTAGATCATACATTACAATTGAGGGCGCTGATATATATACTTGGGCAGAGTGCCCTTTCATTAATGGACACGTCTTTTCCATTATTGTATTTTCATCATTTAATTATTATTAATTATTAATTATTGATTATTTATATATTTAGACATTATATTATAAATATATTATATTTATGTTGATGATTGTTTCCTCACATGCACTTCTAATTAATATAGATCACTCCATCATGGAGTAGGCAATGTGAGAGCACCTTGAGTCTATGCACTCCTCATCGGGAGAAAGACTACGCCTGGGCCATTCACCACTAGCAAAGATTCATGAGTGAATGAGTCATTTCCCTTGGTCAAATCAACATGACCAATATGGGAGAATGTCTACCCAATATTGCTAACTGGAGAAACATCAACAATATATTCATCATAACTACTACAATTACAAATGATAAAGAAAAACTTGTATTTATATAAGTAACTATCATTCATACCTTAGGACATATGCCATGCACATGTTTGAAACATTGTTTAATACCTTCAAGTTTACCATCGGCAAAATAGTAGAGACATCTTTAAATCTTTGTATAGGGTTTTTTATGCCTTAACAATAAGAGATACATCTTGAATATTTTCATAGATCTCATCCATGGTGCATCCTCATTCATGACAACAAAAGTGTCATGGATCAATTTATTTATCCCTTCATTTTCTATAATAGTACCATTTTCTTCCATAACATGGTAACTCCATCACCTTCACCTTACACCCTCACCTTTAACATTACAAATTACAACATTAGAAATTTGAAGCCTAAGTGTTTTGTCTTTGAAAATACAATGCAATGAATATAATTAGTATTAAAATATTAAAAGATGAAAAGCTTTTAACAAAAAGGAATAAAATGTTTTTAGATATTAAAAATGGGTGATATTTGGTCCTCCTTCTATGTGTCCATTATCTAAAAAAAAATGTTTTATAACCATTGACCTTAAAATTGTTGTTTTCTATATGCACTTGCTAAATGCAAAAGAAATAACAAAGTTTGGGATTATTCTTAAAAAAAAAATAACATTAATTGTATGCAGTTAATTATCAAATTCATTCCTATCATTGATCAAAAGCTCCTTCAATTAATGTCTTCATATATAATTCACCCTTTTTAGAATTAATGTCTTCATATATAATTCACCCTTTTTAGAATTAATGTCTTCATATATAATTCACCCTTTTTAGAA
>JZKD02S0321618.1:486507-504490 GCA_000966675.3 Picea glauca
CCATGGAAAAACACTACATTTATTAAAAGTAAAATTAAAAAAATATTTAATTGTTATGTAATGTTAAAATTATTATTATTATTTTAAACTTAGATTACAATAATAGATTTTAAATCAAATGAGTTTTTAAAAAATATTTTATTAAAAATAAAATTAAAAAAATATTTAATTGTTATGTAATGTTAAAATTATTATTATTTTTTTAAACTTAGATTACAATAATAGATTTTAAATCAAATGAGTTTTTAAAAAATATTTTATAACTATTTATTCATGTACGTTGTGGATCGTAGACTGACAATGAGATGCATATGAATGTAAAAGATGATGCTAAGCACATTTAAGCATAATATTGCATCCACAATGTTCGTAAAATATTAACCACTCAAAATATTAACCATTTGTATTGTACCTTTATTTTATTCATTTGATGATAGATAAAATATTAACCATTTGTATTGTACCTTTATTTTATTCATTTGATGATAGATGATGTGGTATCCAATTAGCAAGGAAGAAAGATAAGAGTATTGGGTGGATAATTTTTACCCTTTATTTAAAAAAAAAAAAAGTGTATAAGAAAAATGTTGATTTGCAATAAACATTTTTTTATTTCATACGAAAAAAATAGTTTTATTGTTATTCTTATTAGAATTAAATGAAACTTTTAATTACATTAGTCCTTTCTTCCATGAATGGAATAGTCATTTTCTGCTTCGGATAAATCCTGAGGTTACTTTATTTATCTATTTCACTTTATAACCCAATAGTATGTCTGGTTGATGTCACCTTATAGAATATGTAGTTTCCCAGCTCTAATTATAGTTCCATTGACATGTTCTTCGAAATATAGCCACCCTGGTTTATCCTTGAGAGCTTCCTTGGATAGGCTATCCGCAATTTTATTAAACTGTCTGTGAATGTGCATGAAGTTTAATGTTTCAAAACCTTGCTTTAGTGAGCTAATCTTATCCTTCCAATGGCTAAGATAGATAAGATCTAGATTGGCTTTGTCGCTTATCCAATCAATGGTGACCTTTGAGTCACCTGCCACCATTAATTTCTTAAAAGAGAAGTGTGTGGCAAGAAGTAGGCGTCCCCATAATCCCATCAACTCAGCTTTCATATTGCTCCCTGTTCTTCCAGCAAAATGTGCTTGGATGTTGTGTCCGGATGTGATTTTTAAGTAAATACCTATACCACACTTGTCTGTTGATGCTACACCATCAAATAAACAAATAGGGTTGTCATTGAAGTATATTGGGTTTAGTAGTACTGTTGTTTTATCTGCTTCTTCTTTATGTGGATGTTCTTGTATGGAGGTAAGAATTTTCTTGTAAATCCCAGGGACATTCAGGGACCGGTTTTCAAACAACATTTTGTTTCTATATTTCCAAATCTCCCACATAATCAGAAAAGGTATGTGTTTGTGGTTTGGCAATTTAAGAAACCAATATTTTAGATTTTCTTCTATGGTGGCCCTCTTCCACTCACTGACAATCCCCATAGAAGTGAGGATATTGACCCAGATCAACTGGGTGGTCTGACAGTCCACAAAAAGATGTGTGACAGACTCTTTTTCTTTTAGACACAAGGCGCAAGATGATGGACCAATTCCATCGTGCTTTTGATAGTTAATGCCAGTGAGTAAACGATCTTCAATGCATAGCCACATGAAACAGATAATTTTAACCGATACCTTCACCATCCAAATCGCTTTATGCCACCATTTTCCATCAATAATTTTATTTGTGTAAAGGATGCACTGATAAGCTGTGCTAGCCGTGACCTTACCGGATGACCGATTCCAAGACCATGTTAGTTTGTCATTTTCCTTGTTCAGTCGGATACCATTGTTCCTAAGGTTTTGTGTGAAATCGTCCCATTCTAAATAGTATTCAGAGTTTAACCCCAATTGTCTAGCATCCAGCTAATGTTGTTGTGCTTCCGTTGAGTCATCGACGCTGGCCTGTGCTAACATGAAAATGACTTGGCTATTCAATTTCAGGATAAGCGTGTTGGAGAGTTGATAGCAATCCATGTAGCCAATGTATGGGTCACGCCCAAGAATAACCTGTTGACCTGTCCCAATTTCCCAAGCTAGCCAGTGTTTGATGATCGACAAGGAGAGCATCAGGTTCTGCCAAATGATGGAGGAATATTGAGTGATGTGGACGTCCTTGCGTGGCCAAGAAGTGATGTCTATACCTTTAAGATATTTCCTTGTGAGAACCCTGTTCCATAGATTATTTTCAAAGAGACCTCTCCAACAGGTTTTGGCTGCTAGGGAGAGAGCAAACCATTTCATGTGTTTAATGCCCCATCCACCAAACTCTTTTGGTTTAGCTAGACTTTTCCATTTTGCAAGGTGAAAACCAGTGGCTTTTTTGCCCCCTTTCCAGATAAATCTACTTATCAAATGTTGAATGCGTTGGAGGATGGAAATTAGAGCTTTTGCCAGGCTAAGCCAATAGACTGGTATACTTTGTAAGACTGATGTTGCCAGTGTGAGTCTTCCTCCCAGGGACAGCCAATGAAAAGTCCAATTGTCAATCTTCTTTTCAATCTTTTTGATGATCCACGACTAGTCACTAACTCTGTAACAATTTGGTTTTAGGGAGAATCCAAGGTACTTTATCCCCTGATCAAGACTGTCAATATGAATTTTGAATTCAGAAAGAAGGAAGCTCCTTAGAATTGGATCTATATTATGTGCAATAAAAACAGATTTTTGTAGGTTGATGGATAGTCCTGTAGCCTCACATAAATTTGAAAGAATTACTTTAAGAGTTTTCCAATAATCAATGTTCCTGGATCCTAGGACGAGGGCATCATCCAAAAACAACAAGTGTGAGATAAGGATGCCGAGAGCTACTTTGAGCCCTTGAAAGGAACCCATATCTACTGCTTGGTTCACCATTCTGCTGAGTGCTTCAATTACAAGTAAGAAAATCAGGGGTGACAAAGGACAACCCTGATGGAGGCCCCGATGGAAGCGGAAGAAGTCTCTGGGAGTTCCATTCACCAGAACTGTCGTGTTGACTGAGGTAATGCAGCCCATAATCCAAGATTTGACAAGCCTGTCAAGTCCGATCTGGTCCAGTAATAAATGAAGGAATTGCCAACTGACACTGTCATAAGCTCTTTTTAAATCAAGTTTAAGGATGACCGAGTTCATTTTTTTAACCTTGGCCGAATGAAGACATTCTTGGGTGATGCCCACAACATCGAAAATCAATCTGTCCTTCAAGAAGCCAAATTGTTCAGTGGAGATACACTTGGCTAGATTATCTTTTATACGGTTGGCAATAGTCTTGGATATGACTTTGTACATGAAGTTGCATAAAGCAATGGGTCTGAAGTCATTGAAATTGATAGGCTTACTGATTTTTGGGATTAGCGTGAAGAACGTTGCATTTAGTGCTCCAGGTATAATTCCCGTGAGGCGAGATTCTTCTACAGCTCTAAGCAAATCCATTCCCATGATCTCAAAGAAGTGTTGGAAAAGTTCCTAAGTCCATCCATCTGGACCAGGACTTTTGTCCTTGGGAATATTATCAATAGTGTCTTTTAGCTCATCGATAGTGACAGGTTTGCCTATATTCTGATTGTCTGACTCATTGAAGAAACGAGGGACCGTCTATAATACATCAAACTGAACATCTATGTTTTCTGACTCAATGGCTTTGTATTGAGTTCTAAAATGGTTAAATGCCAGCAAATGTAACTCTGAATCGATCGTGGTTGATTTACCATCGGCATCAGTCAGGTCCCGGATAGTATTGCGGTTGCGCCTCTGTGATGCGAATTCGTGGAAAAAGCTTGTATTCTTATCTCCTTTGTCGATCCATGTCACCCGGCTACGGAGTCTCCAGGTGGCTTCTTCATGGGCTAGAATCTCATTTTTCTTATGAGTCAAATCCTGTAGGGTGTTTAAATCATCAACAACAAAGATATGTGACAGATTATTGATAAAGAGTGATGCAATCTGTTCCTCCATGAGTACTAGATCGACCTTCATAGCCTGTTGCTTATTAAGTTTCCATTTAATAACAACATGCTTCAAGTGTTTAAGTTTATCAATTAGTAGAAGGATTGTTGAAGGGTTTGACCAGTCTAGTAAATCCGCCCAAGTGTTTTGGACAAGAGAGTTGAACCCCGGGTCTTCAATCCACGAACAGTTGAACTTGAATGGGGTCGTCGAAAGTCGTGGGGGGCCTTCTATTAGAAGACAAATCGAGTGGTGATCAGAAATCGTGGAGGGCTCAACCCAGGGCTTGAATTGGAGGCGATCGTCTATCAGCTTGGTGGCTAACAATAACCTGTCAAGTCTTTTGGCGATACCATTGGCCCCAGTTCTGTTGTTTCGCCAAGTGGGAGATAAAACCAAAGGATGGAGGTCAATGAGCCCGGATCTATGGAGGATAGAGTCAAAAAAATCGACCTTAGTGTCAATCCTCGCAGAAGCACCCCACACTTCATGAGCGGAAAGGGTAAAGTTTGGATCACCACCTAAAATGAGGTTTTCCTCATGTAGGATGCCGAAGTCAAAGAGTGTTTCCCAGAAGGGCTCACGATTGCTATAGGGGGCATAACAGTTTAAGAGTTTGAAAGTGGTAGTAGAGAAATGAATCTTACCTTCAACGAAGACCCCTGCAGAGATACCAAAGGCTTGAGAATCTGCAACATCAGGGTTCCAGCCAGTAAGCAAGCCTCCAGAGCGGCCTAGAGAGTCTAAGGAAATAGTAGACCAGTGTGGGAGACACTTCAAGAAGAGATCTTTCGCCTTGTCACTGCTGACCAGGGTTTCTTGTAGAAAAACAATGTCCGGTTTGATCTTAGAGAATAACCTTTTAAGGGAAGCTAGCTTGGTGGGGCTTCCAAACCCACAGAGATTTAGAGATAAAAGGATCATTATGGGGTAGGGTTGAGCGGTAGGGGTGCTCTAAGTGCAGTAGAAGTAGAATAAAAGGGTTCACATTCAGTAGGAGCAACTCTTAATGGGGGGGCCGTTGAAGAAGGGAGGCCACCGAGTCCTCCCTCTACTGTGCCTGAAGGCTTTTTGGGGGGTCTAGACCGGATTTTTCTGATGGTGACATTGGATCGATCAGGTGGATGTAAGGGGATAGAATGCGTGACCGAGAGGGGGACGGGAGAGAGTGGAATGAGAGAGAGGGTGGAGGGAGTGGGTGGCTCGGTAGAGGTTTCAGGAGAGTAAGGGGTAAGTGTAGTCGGAGGAAGGGTTTGAGAGGGTGGGTCGTTCAAGAGTGGGGGTTGTGTGGAAGTGGTGGAGGGTACATTTGAGTGGCCAAAAATAGAAAAGGAAGCAGGAGAAGTAGCAACTTTAGGAGTATTCAGTGAGGGACGAGTGGGTGTAGCAGTGGAAATAGGAGGGGGCGAGGGGAGGAAAGTGGAGGAGTCCAATTTATTCATGAGCAATCTCCAAAAATCTTCAAAATTTTCCAGAACCCAGGCTTCATTATCTTTAAGATGCAGGATCTCATCAACCGAAAGTTTGTGAAAGAAGGTAGGGAAGAGATCCCGCATCTTACCAAGGAAGGAGTCTTGTTCCAAGGACAAAGGAGGGGTTGGCTCAGTCAGACGCAGAGAGGAACTGGATGGAGTGACTTTGGAAGAGGAATAGTTGCTTTTTAAGTGTCCTGGTTGCAAGCAGAGGTGACATCTAAAAGGTTCTCTCCAATAATCAGTTACCTGTCTGAAGGAGTGTTCACCCACTCTGATCTCGATGGAGTCTGGAAGGCCAAGATCAATGTTACCTCGTTTATAAGAGCACCTCATTTTTTAAATACACCTTAATTCAATTAGTATTACCTCATTTATTTTTGTTCATGCTATAGTCAATCTTATTGTCTCGTTGTGCGTTGCTGGCGGGGTTTGGAGGATATAAAAAGCAAGAAGCTTGAAAATGAATCAATTAGACTATCTAACAAAATAACAGGATTTCATCCTCCAATTATACCGTTCGACTCAGATCAATAGTGATAAATACAAATTTATCACTAAAATAAAGTAATATAATTGTAGACAACAACTCAACTATAAAGCGAAGATTAGACTTGACATCGAAAATCACGACTACTGGTCCCTGGATTCCTTACTTTTCCCAGCTTTTTTTCTATGACTGACGTACGGCTATTTTCTGGTTCATGCCACTTTGTACGACGACTCTAAAAGCAACTCTTGATGAAACGATCCGCGGCCTGGAGGAGTCTAGAGGTTTCTTTGGCAGTGTTGGGATCATATTTAATGACAATCTCGTTGAGATAGAAACTGTGGCCGACATTCTCAGAACAAAATACCTCCACATCATGCCCAGCGCTTTTCATGGCTTCGCAATACTCCAGCTCTGTATCACGAATGAGGTCTCTGTCAGCAATGGCCACCAACATGCGCGGAAACTTCAAGTCCTTCAGACGTGGAGCGTCAGGTCCCATTGGATTGGTGATGGGATGATCTCTGGTACTGATTCCCTCTGGTGCGGACAGTTTCAAGAACTTATCGACCATGTCTACAGTTTCAAGAACTTATCGACCATGTCTAGAGTCAAAAGCGCAGAATCACGCGGATGCTCCTTCTCCGATTGGCTTCTCTCAAATCTCACGTAACCGGGATGTATGGAAATACCTCCTAGACCCACGAGAGATTTGACTGGTAAAGTCTACAAAGGTATACATACCCTACCCCCTCTGGATTTGAACCTGTGACCTCTTAGAGGTCACACATGTTCTTAACCATTAGGCCCACTCACACTGTATACATTCACTTTATAAAGTGCATTTCTGACCATTCATTTTAAGTTAGCAATCGTACTAGAGTATAAATCTAAAAAGCTTACTGCTATGATGATGGAATATGTAATGTGAACAGAATGTATGCTCTTGTGCTTCCATCAAAATGTATGACTCATGACATGATGACAATGCCCATGAATGATAAATACCATAAGAAGATGGAGGGAACAACATCAACCTAGACTCAAGAACCAAGTAATCAAATTTTATTTGAAAGTTCATTTGAAAATATAATAATTTGACCTAAAACCCTATCAAGTGACTTTCAAAGAGATTATTTGATCACTATGACTACTAAACACTAACAAGAGGTAATTAAATTATGGATATTTTTAATAAATACAATTTTTTCATTTTTTTTTTGCGTATATGATCATACTCATTTAATATTTATGCTTTCATCATCTATTAATATTTACCATGGTTATAACTAATATTTAATATTGGTGAATTGTGAATTTTTTATCGGTCAGTTGCTCAAGATTGGGATGCACTACATTTATACATTGCAAACAATCATCGAGATTGAGATGCACTACATTTATACATTGCAAACAATCTCGACTCGATGAAGGTATCGATTGATAGATGTAAATGACGTCACGGTGGTAGGTTACATGGAAAGAACTGTCTGAATTGGTTAGAGAAGCTCGTCGTAATGGAGATTCTGATGTTACGCAAAGGGAAATAGATTTAGCATATTGTTTGAAACATGGAAAGGCAAGCAAATTCACCCATTTTATTCAGTTATTTTATATTATATTAATGTGACTGTAGGTGTGTTTTTTTAATATTATACTTTCCAAGTTATATAAATTTGTTTATTATTAATTGACAATGCATCTTTTACATGTCTGGCATATTGCAGTTGAAACACCACAAGGCTATGTGGTGCAATGGTCGTAAATTTCGCATCAAACAGTTGGATGAAACCAGAAAAATTTTTGATAGTGGGATAACTGCAGTATTCTAGGTCACTAATGTTTCCTCTAGGAATGACAGACGTCCTCGAGAATCTGAAAATAGATACTATGGTTTTTTGAATGATATAATTGACTGTGAATTTAGTTCCTTCAAATTAGTTTTGTTCGATGTCAAATGGTATAGGTTACGAATGCATGAACATGATGAGGAAAGAATTGTTATTCAACATGCCAACGAATTTCCGATAATTAAAACAACAGTTTTTGAAAAAAGAAATGACCGCTATGTTTTTCCAAGTCAATGTGAACAAGTCTTTTACTCAAAGGTTCCAGGTAAGAGGGATTGGTCATTTGTTGTTAGATATGATCCAAGAGGAAGGCCAATAAAGTATACTGTAGATGAAGAAAATGATATTGAAGAAGAAGATGATGTAGAGCTAGAGTAGGAAGAATATGGGTCGACAGATGAAAAAGACGGAGAAGATGAACCGGGTGTAGGAGACAATGGACCAGTTCTTGATGATGATATCGATGAAGATATGCTCGAAAATGACATTGATGATGATGATGATGATATCATCAATCCTTTCAACATTGTTTCTGAACCGGATGTTGATACATATGTCGAGTTGGATGATCAAGAAGAAGATATAGAAGAAGGATGATATAAATGTTGTGTTGGTCGATGAGGTACGTAACTAGATATTTTAATTTGTATGAATTATTCTCTTTAAATATTTTTTTATGTGGGTTAATTACATGTTTTTAAGTTTTATTTCATTTTTGTTTTAGTAGTTTCTATGCATGATTACTATGTACTTCTTTTGTTTGTTTTCTATTTTATAGATTGGGTATTGTGGAATTGAGAGCGATGTGAGGGGGGGGAGGGGCCATATGAGCTTCCACCTTCATGTGGTTGGCCTTGTTTAGTAGAGAATAAATTATTCTCGAAAACAAGAGTTCATTCATTCATTCATCTTTATACTCAAAGATCACTCATAGACCCACTCTATATACTGTCTCATCTCATCCTCGTTTCGTTTTAATTTTATGATCGATTGAATTTTAAAGGAAACAAATATTAAAAGACATTGTACTAGGCCTAGAGTACATGATGGGCAACAGTGACCTGTGAATGGGGTCAACCCTGATTTTTTTTCAAAATGTTTCTGTATGCACCGAAATTTGACATGGATACTCTGTTCACATTTGACATGCACCAAAATTTGACATGGATAATTTGTTCACATTTGACATGCACTGAAATTTGACATGGATGGTCTGTTTCATGTCAAATTTCAAGATAGTTTCGACAACAATCTTATAGAAGGGAATTTCCATGTCAAATTTCAAGATAGTTCCGACAATGATTCTATAGAAGGGAATGACGAATCATGACAATGAGAGGTGCATCATGATGAACATTAATGCAAATGTGGACGATCTCAAAGATTATGTGGGGACATCATACATCCTTGAGTATTGAAACCCTCCCATACCATCAAGGCATTTGTCTAGTCTAACCATGTCAAATTTTGATGCATACAGGTACATATTGAATAAATTTCAACATTGGCCCCATTCACTGCTCACTATGCAGGGTCGGTGCATGACATTTTTTGTGGGGAATTGAAGCTTATACGACATCAAATCAACTTGGCAATTCAATAATCAAACCCTCCTTAAGTATTATGTGGGGACATCAAACATCCTTAAGTATCATGATGGGTGTTATGAGATCCTTAAGTATTTTACGGGTTCAGTGGAATAAATTTGTGATGGGTGTATTGGAAGTTCCATGTCAAATTTCAAGATAGTTCTGAAAACAATTCTATAGAAAGAATGATGAATGATGGCAATGAGAGGTGCATCATGATGAACGTTGATGAAAATGTGGACAATATCAAAGATTATGTGGGGACATCATACATCCTTGAGTCTTGAAACCCTCCCATACCGTCAAGAAATGTGTCTAGTCTAACCATCTCAAATTTCGATGCATCCAGGCACATATTGAAGAAATTTCAACGTTGGCCCCATTCACTGCTCATTATGCAGGGTCGGTGCATGACATTTGTGGTGGGTGAATTGAAGCTTTTGCGACATCAAATCGAATTGGTAATTCAACAATCAAACCCCCCTTAAGTATTATGCTAGGACATCAAACATCCTTAAGTATCGAAACCGTCCCATCCCTTCAAGGAAACTATATAGTCTAACCGTGTCAAATTTCGATGCATACGGGAACATATTGAAAAAATTTCAACGTTGGTCCCATTCACTGCTCACTGTGTGGGTTCGATGGAAGAAATTTATGATGGGTGTATTGGAAGGTCCATGTCAAATTTCAATATAGTTCTGACAATGATTCTATAGAAGGGAATGACAAATGATGACAATGAGAGGTGCATGATGAACGTTGATGAAAATGTGGACGATCTCAAATATTATGTAGGGACATCATACATCATTGAGTCTTGAAACCCTCCCATACCGTCAAGGCATGTGTTTAATCTAACCATGTCAAATTTCTATGCATACAGAAACATATTAAAGAAATTTCAACGTCGGCCCCATTCACTGCTCACTATGTGGAGTCAGTGCATGACATTTGTGGTGGGTGAATTGAAGATTCTGCGACATGAAATCGACTTGGTAATTCAATAATCAAACCCTCCTTAAGTATTATGCRGGGACATCAAACATCCTTAAGTATCGTGATGKGTGTTATGAGATMCTTAAGTATTATGTGGGTTYRRTGGAATAAATTTGTGATGGGTGTATTGGAAGTCCCATGTCAAATTTCAAGATAGTTCTGACAACRATTCTATTGAAGGGAATGGCGAATGATGASAATGAGAGGTGTASCATGATGAACRYTGATGMAAATGTGRAMGATYTAAAAGATTATGTGGGGATATCATACATCCYTKAATCTTTAAACCCTCCCATACCATCAAGGCATGTGTCTAGTCTAACCATGTCAAATTTTGATGCATACAGGCACATATTGAAGAAATTTCAATGTTGGCCCCATTCACTGCTCACTATGAGGTGGCATTGCATGGAATTTGTAGTGAGTGAATCGAAGCTTATGCGACATCAACTTGACTTGGTAATTCAATAATCAAACCCTCCTTAATTATTGTGCAAGGACATCACACATCCTTAAGTATCGAAACCCTCCCATACCTTCAAGGAAACTATCAAGTCTCACCATGTCAAATTTCAACGCATACGAGAACAGATTGAAAAAATTTCAACGTTGGCCCCATTCACTGCTCACTGTGCGGGTTTGGTGGAAGAAATTTGTGATGGGTGTATTGGAAGGTCGATGTCAAATTTCAAGATAGTTCTGACAAAGATTCTATAGAAGAGAATGATGAATGATGACAATGAGAGGTGCATGATGAATGTTGATGAAAATGTGGACGATCTCAAATATTATGTGGGGACATCACACATCCTTGAGTCTTGAAACCCTCTGATACCATCAAGGCATGTTTCTAGTCTAACCATGTCAAATTTCGATGCATACAAACACATATTGAATAAATTTCAACGTTGGCCCCATTCATTGCCCACTATGCGGGGTCGGGGCATGACATTTGTGGTGGGTGAATTGAAGCTTTTGCGACATGAACTCGACTTGGTAATTCAATAATCAAACAAAGTGGTTAAATCCACTTTAACCAAGAGAATCAACAATAGAGCCACTTGAGTAAATGAAGTCAATTTATTGATGGTTCATCCATTGGGGTTGCAAGCTAGGAATCAAACCTACTAGAAATTGGCATTGGCAAGAGGAATGAAATTATGATTATGTTCAAAATTATCCAGTTTGTGTTGCTAGTGTTACCCCTCATTTTACATGCAATGCATGCAATGACAGTATGGGAGGGTTTCCAGACTCAAACATGACTCACACAAAAAATTTCACAATCAAACAAGAATCCTATAGAATAATTAATGTGAAGGGTGACATGCCAATGTTTTGGGTGGCATCGACTGTTCATGTACTTGACCCTGCTTATAAGTGACATGTGAATGGGGCCAATGTTGAAATTTTTTCAATTTGTCCTTGTATGGACTAGAATTTGACATGGTTAGAATAGACACATGTAATGACAGTATGGGAGGGTTTACAGACTCAAACATGACTCACATAAACAATTTCACAATCTTACAACAAGCCTATAGAATAATTAATGTGAAGGGCGACGAGGCCAATTTTTTGGGTGGCATCGCCTGCTCATGTACTTGAAACCAACATATATAAATCATGACATGTGAATGGGGCCAATGTTGAAATTTTTTCAATTTGTGCTTGTATGGACTGAAATTTGACATGGTTAAACTAGATGCATGCAATATTTTCCATTGTCCTTCAATTATTTTCAATTGATTCTTCCATTTTCCTCTCAATTATTTTCAATTGATCACGAATATTTTTGATTTTAACACTCCTCAACACTCATTTTCATATCTACGATCTTGTTGGATATTTTTTTTATCATCTGCTGTAGGTTTTCTAGATCCCCTCCTTCTTTATCAGCCCCTTGTTTTGTTTGTTTTACCGAGGATCTTGTTAACAAAAGGCCTTTCTTAGCTATAGGTTGGATTTCCTTTTTTATTCATGAGATATGAACTTCTTTTCACCCTTTCATTTGAAATTCAATCGTTTTAGCTTCTTTGAAATTTTTGGCTAGAGTATGTTTGGCAGCCCTTTTTACGAGCATGGAAATAGAAGTTGGGAGAGAATTAGCGTATAATTCAATTTGAAACTCTTGGGTAGGTTTAGGCTCAAGTTGGAATTTCTTCAAAATGGTGGTTAACCTTTGGTTGAAATATTTAACCTTTTCTTTTGGACTCATAGTGGCGGAGAAAAGTTCAGCCAATAAAGCTCTTGTGGTAGTTTCTTCGACAAATTTGTCCAAAAAAATAATTTTGAAAATTTGTCCAGCTAGTTATGGAACCAACTGGCAGGTTGAAATACCAAGTTGAGGCTGAATTTTCAAAGGTATAAGGAAAAAACATTCACACTACATCTTTTTTTTGCACATTCTTCAATCTTATAGCTAATATGAACTTCTTAATATGGTCCTCAAGCAATCCGGACATTTCAGGGTCAAATTTAGGAAGTAATTTTTCTGGATGTCTGGGTAGGTTATGCACCCATCCTGGGATTTCCAGAGCATCTCTTGCCAGCCATGGTTGGTTGTCTTGAGGTTTATTTCCCCCTTATCCATTTCCACCATTATTATCATCCATGTCTTCTGATTCGGAACCTGAGCGATCTGAGTTAGACCCTTCCTCTTCATATTCAAAATCGTCAGGCTCAAAGTAGTTATCGGATGGTGTTTCGGGTATCATATTAAGGGGTTGTTCGATCTTTGTAAGGGAAAAATATATCAGGTCTTCTATTGTGTAAACAAATACCTGGTTAGTGGTGTCAACAACTAGTCTTCTTATTTGTTTTCTTCGAGGAAGTAAAGGAGCTAAAGGTAATGTTTTGATTTGTCGGGCATAAGCTCTAGTGATTCTTTTGAACTTATTTAACTCTTTGTGGGGAAGATCATAAGGTATTTCAGGGTACATGTGTTCTTCATCTTTGGGTTGAGGTGAGTTACTCGTATTGAGAGTACTCTTTGTATGTGGGTTGTCTTGAGAGTGACTAGCCATGCATGTGGGCTGTTTTGAATCTATAGGCTTTACGGAATATTTTATCAGAAATATTGTTAGCCATGCTTTCGTTCAGGCCCTCCTTCTAGCGCCAATTCCGTTGAGGGGTTTGATATCCCATTAACTCAACAATAGGAACCAAAACCGATTAAGAGGCCCAATTAGACTTGTAAGCATTTGATGAGTGGTAAGGTTCTCCAGATTTGTGATCTAGTTGGAATTATTGATGGGCTTTAATCGTGATTGGAATATATGTATTTTCTGTTAAGCATTTCCTTAGGATATGCAGTTTATTTTTTGGTTCTTTTCTAACCTTTATAACAAAATAAAGATAGATATTTAAACTGGATGACAGATGATCTAAGATATTTTCGTCATGTGACTTATTAAAGAATTGTATTAAATGAGCATAAACTAAAGTACATTATAAATAAGGAAAATCTCAAAAGGAAAGAGACATAAGAATGAAATATGAACACAAAAACTTGATAATGGAGTTCGTCCTTGCTGGACTATGTCTATGGGTCCTGCTCTCAAATGAGTAGGCCTTTTTATTAAATCCACAAAAGAATTGGGCAAAATACATAAGTATACCTCATTCTAGAGTTAAGCTACATAATCTTTGCTCAGATCTGAAAACTAACATGACCATTGCCTTCTTGGCATCGAATTACCTAAAAATGACTAAATCCACACCTCGATCAAAGTCTGGGACTTTCAGGCCCAAGAGACACCCCTGCCTCGGTTTTTGTGTCTGCCTCTGCAAATGAATGACTAGAAAAATTCTCGAAAAGCATGTCAATTTCGTACGACCATGCCTTGGTCTCCCCTATGTCCCCAACATTAGCGGAAAACCCCCTTTTTATACAAAATCTAGGTGGTTATGTAATAAGTGAGTTGGTTGGCGCATTTGTTAGTGGATTTAATTTAAGGCGTTTGTTTGGCAGAGGTTCTAGGGTCGAACCCGCGGACCTCCGTTTCTTTTGGTGTGTAGTTTGGCGGTTAGATATATATGGAGGAAAAGCTACCAAAATCATAGAGATTCTAGCTAGAATGTCGGATATTCCATATATGAAGTGTGGTTGCATGAACTAGCACATAACCAAGGGTTGGGTCAAGCGCCTAGCCCTTTTCTTCCGCCCACATAGAGTATTATTAAACTTAAACAATATTTGTTCCATATTATAAACAAGGATTATGTAATAGCATGTTGGCTAGCGTGGAGTGTAAGGCCTTTGTGCTAGGAGGTTAGGAGTTTGACTCCTGTCGGCTCCAATATATTTTTTAATGAACTGCACTGTAAGAGGCCAATGGGGGGTTGCCACTTGGCAACCTCTCATTGGTTGTCCTCTTCCATGTGTCAATTGGAGACTGGAACACATAATCTGCCACATGTACCTATAAGAACCTGCCATGTATACCTATAACATCATGCCACATCTCCCTGTACAGATTTTCCATGTGTCACCCTTGCAGTGGTGACACATGTCACCTTGACCTTTGACTTTTTGACCAAGTTTGACCTGAAATTTGATCACTTGTAACTTTTGCATACAAGCTCTATTTGACGAACCGTTTGCGTCATTAGAAATATTACGACACACTCTTCATGAACATGTCATTTTTACTGAGTTTTGGGAACTTTTAATTTTTTCTCTTTCTATGTCTGTTGAAGCCATTATGAGCATCCTGAGTTGCCTCTGTGAGTTTTGAGTTGTTTTTATCCTTCTCCAGATCCTTTTTGGATCATGCCTTCCCACTGAGATTTTTGGACGAGAAAAAGCTTTCATCAATCAATAGGTAAGTGAGGGAAGAGTCCCCTCACTTTGTCCTTCTCAATCTACTTTGCCTTGCTTGGATGTGTGCCCTTTAAGCCTACTCAAAGATAATCAACATCACCCTTGCATGAATTCCTCGTCCTTCTTTCCAGGATGATATATTCATGTAACTCATCCAAGTACTCAGGTGCAAACTCATCAACTGAAGGTATTGAAACTTCCTCATCCTGATCCATGATCATGGGAGGCTAAAAAAGTTTCAAGTTCTTTACATTCACAATGGAGTAAATCTGCATATAAGGTGGAAGATCTAAACAAAAAGCATTGGTGCCACTTTTCACCAAGGTAGTGAAGGGTCCATATGGGATATGCTTGAGTTTATTTATTTCACCCTTCAATCATTCTTTGTTGATGTGAAGCCATACTCGGTCTCCAACATGGAATTGGTGATCAACCTTGTGCTTGTCATGCCAAGCTTTATACTGTGCTTGACTCTTCTCCAACTTTTCCCTGACTACCTGGTGTATCTGTTGGATCCTTTGGATGAACTCGCAGGTTCTGTCCTCTGTTTGTTCTTCATTCACATTGATATCTCTCCCATACATTAAGTCCAAAGGAACCTTGGGTAGGTACACAAAATATGTCTCAAAAGGTGAACTCTGAGTGGACGAATGCAAAGCTCAGTTATAAGCATGTTTCACATAGGGTATCTGTTCATCCCATAACTTAGGATACTTGTTGCAGTAGCCTCGAAGCAAAATTACCAATGTTCTGTTTTCCACCTATGTCTGTCCATCGAACTGTGGATGAAAAAAAGTTCTCCTCTTCAATTTGGTGTCCATCATTCTTGACAAGCTAGTCCAAAAATCCCCAAGGAATCAAGTATCTCTATCTGAGACAATGGACGTGGGTAACCCAAAGTGAACCCAAACATACTGAAAAAAGAGATTAGCAGTCTACTTATCAGTGGTCTTATTTTTACATGACATCAAGATACACATCTTTATGAACCTATCCACTACGACATACAAATAATCATGACCCCCTTTGGTCATTGGTAAACCCCCTACAAAATCCATGTAAATGCTTTCCCATGGATGGGATGGAACAGGAAGTGGTGAGTATAGCCCCGATTTTCTATTAGTGGGCTTACAAGTAGAACACATCACACACCCCTTTACATATTTAGTTACAATTGCTTTCATTTGAGGCCAATAACAAAACCTCTGCAGATGAGCCATAGTTTTTCCTACCCCAAAATTCCCAGACACAAGAGAAGTGTGAGCTTCTCGTATTACATGGACTCGTTCACTTGTAGGAATACATAGCTTCCCAAGATGATAAAGTAATTTTCCCTGTAGACAATAGTTCTCTACTTGTGCACCATGGGTTAGCTTCTCATATACTTCTTTAAAATCTTCATCTATGGCGTATTATTCTACATAGCTATCATGGGATAAAGAAGTATTCTTCAAAATAATAGAAGAAACAATAGGAGGTGTAGAAAGCATATCGGCTACCTTGTTACTTGTACCATTCTTGTACTTGATTACCAAATGAAATTGTTGTAGAAAACCCATCCATATGTAGTGCCGATATTGTTGCAGTTTGGTATGTGCTTGGAGATACTGTAAGGGTTGTTGATCTGTATGTATAATTGTTTCCTTCCCTAACAAGTAGTGCTTCCATTTCTTTATGCTTTGAACTAATGCATACAACTCTTTACCATATGTAGGATACTTAACAAAAGCTTGGTTAAACGTTTCAGAGTGATAACATATAGGCTTACAATATTGGATCAATACTGCACCCATGGTGTATCTGTTGGCATCTGTATCGATCTCAAACGGCTGTTGAAGATTTGATAGTGCTAATACTAGTGCGGAACTAATCTTCTCCTTCAAAGTGTCCAAATATTTTTGTTTCTTTCCTTCCCACTGAAAAATGTTCTTCACACTGGTTAAGGCATGCAAAGGATTTTCTATAAAGGAGAAGTTGGGAATGAATCTCCTCCAATATTGGACTGTACCTAAGAAGCTTCAAACTTCGGTTATACTCTTTGGCTCAAGCCATTTTACAATTACATCAATTTTGGAAGGATCATTTTTCAATTGTCCTCCTCCTACAATATGACCTAAGTATACAAGTGTAGTCTTTTCAAATTAACATTTAGACATTTTCACATACATCTTTTCCCTTTTCAAAGTATCCAATACTTGTTTTACGTGCCTTACATGTTCATCCCAAGTCTCGCTAAAAACAAGAATTTCATCTAAATACACAATCACAAAGTCATATAGGAAAGGCTTGAATACCTCATTCATCACACACATGAAATTTTTTGGAGATTTACAAATCCCAAACGACATAACTAACCACTCAAACAATCCCTGTTTGGTTTTAGAGGCAATGTTCCATACATCATGTTTTGAAACCCTGATTTGATGATATCCACTGCACAAATCCAACTTAGTGAAATAAACATCATTCTTCAATTGATCAAGTAAATCATCTATGCGAGGAAGAGGTTATCGATTTTTCACCGTGATTTTATTTAAGGCCTAGTAATTGACCCACATTCGCCATGTGCCATCTTTCTCTGGCACCATCATGATCGGAGAACCACAAGGAGATGAACTGGGCCCGATGACCCCTTGATCCAATAAGCCATGTATTGTTAAGCCTTAATATTGGCTCATTACCCCTTAATTGGGGCATATTATATTAGTAATGTTATTTTATTTATGTCAGCTTTAGGCCATTAGTTGTAATTATACCTCCTAGTCTC
>JZKD02S0321618.1:508907-520668 GCA_000966675.3 Picea glauca
AGGAGGTTTCCCCCTCGAAGAGGCTTATTATCTGAAATTATCTCTTTTTCAAGGCGTTGAGTACTTTTTCTGAGGTTTTTCTATGCTATATTGATATTTGGTTCTTAACATGTACCTTCTTCTTAATCTATGTCATCTCCACAACTGACATCCTGTATATGCCCACATTAGAAAGAGAAGAATCCCGTTGAAGATGTATCTCATGTTGGACTTCCCTCTTAGGAGGTAATCCATCCGATTCCTGAAAACTATCATTATACTTAGAAACGATATCAATTAATTCCTTTTTATGAGATGGATCACACCATTGGAAAGCATCGAATGTCCCGACATCTTTCTCCTTGACGACCATGAGTATATATCTCTTATTAGTGCTTATGAGTCTTTTCATTTGCCCCACACTAACAAGTTTCGTATATACCCTCATGTTGTGAGCTCTAACAATATATTCCACTCCCCCTTTAGTAAGGTGGTATTTTTTCTCATGACGAAAGAAGACTGCTTTTCTCTCATAAAGATAAGGACTCCCCAACACTATGCCACATATATCAAGTGGTACAACATCCAAATCCACTTCATCAATCAACTTGGAAGCAATAGCAAATCTGACCCTACATTGTTTGGTGACATTAAGTTTTTCTTTATCGCATACCCAACCAAGAGTATAAGGCTTTGGATTTGGTTTCGTTTCAAGACCCATCTTCTTGACAAGTTCTTGAGATATTAAGTTTACTTCGAAACCCGGATTGAATAATGTATCTATCTTGGTATGTTTAAATTCAACTCGTATATGAAATAACTCATTCCTCTTTTGTTCATCATCATGAGATTCATTATTGGAACTTGAACTAGAATGAAGAGAATATTTACCTAGTACTCCAACCCTTGTGATCTTTCATTCATCTCCTGAATCGGAACCAAGATCTTATTGCACTGTAGCGACGGTTTTTGTCTTCCCTTTTCCACCAAACTGTTTCGGTTTCTTTTCTGGATGCAGTTTCCAACAATGTTCTTCATCGTGATTTCTCTTCTTGCAATGAGTGCAAGATGGTTTTCCTCATTCTCTTGTTACTGTAGCGGTCTTCTTGTCCTTCCTTTTGAACTTATTGAAAGTCTTTTGTGGGAAATTGGAAGGTTTCTTCATGGGATCTTCTTGAACATGGTTCCCACTGTTCTCAAGGTGAGTGGCTTGCACACAAAATTAGTCAAGACTAGTGGGGTTAAACAAGAGAAAAGTATGATGAATATAACTGTGAAGTGTGCCAATATACTTCATTAAAGTTTCATAAGAATCCAAAGGAATATTCAATGCAAGAGATTTCTTCCTAATTTCTTATGTGAAACTTTGTACAGTTTGACCTTTACTTTGCCTTAAATTTTTCCATTCCATCATTTCTTTATGTAAAAGCCCTAATGGATAGAACTGCTTCCTTATCTCTGTTTTAAATTTCGACCATGAGGAAAGAAGATTACCGCTCTTACTTCTGTCTTGTAGCTTTCTCTCCCACCATACGAGAGCAGCGCCTTCCAACCAAAGAGAATCTAGTTTAACTTTAACTTCCTCTTCATCAATATGTTGAACACGACAATATACTTTAACCTATCAGATCCAATTATCTAGTTTTTCAGGATTAGCATCTCCATTAAACATAGGTAATTTGTTTTTTACATTGAGCTTTAATAATGATTTCTTAAAAGAGGCTCTATGGTTAGAATGTTGAGAGTGATGAGAATGCTCAAAGGAAGAAGAACTAGAAATTGAAGGCGAAGATGGAGGCCTAGGAGGGTCTCGTCCAGCCCCTTGGTTTACCGAAGCATCATCATCGGGTGGTTCTTCCTTTTTCTTCCCTTTCTTCTTCATCCTCTCCTCGTAATCTCCATACATTCGTTCAACCATTTCTGACATGTGATAAAAGACCATGTGGAAGTTTTTCTCCTATTCATCACTCTTGTCCTCTTCTTCCATCTTCTTCCTTTGGGATGCATGACCAACTTCGGGGATTGAAAGTGTTAATAGTTCCTTCACCCTGCTTATTCTAGGCCCTGGTAAGCATTCATACTCAAAAATTCAAGTCAAAGACGACTGTTCTGATACCAACATGATCCAGGATCTTTTCGTCAGGTGACTTATTAAAGAATTGTATTAAATTAGCATAAACTAAAGTACACCATAAATAAAGAAAAATCTCAAAAGGAAAGAGACATAAGCATGAAATATGAACACACAAACTTGATAACGGAGTTCACCCCTGGTGGAATACGTCTCTGGGTCCTGCTCTCAAATGGGTAGGCCTTTTTATTAACTCCACAAACGAATTGGGCAAAATACATAAGTATACCTCATTCTGGAGTTAAGATACAGAAGATTTTCTCAAATCAGAAAACTAACATCACCACTGCGTTTGTGGCATCGAATTACCTAAACATGACTACCTCCACGCCCCGATCTGAGTCTGGCACTTTCAAGCCCAAGAGACACCCCTAACTTGGTTTTCATGCTTGCCTCTGCAAATGAATGACTAGAAAAATTCTCAAAAAGCGTGCCAATTTCGTACGACCGCGCCTTGGTTTCCCCTCTGTCCCCAACACTGGCGAAAAAACCCCTTTTTATAAAAAATCTAGGTGGTTATGTAATAAGTGAGTTGTTTGGCGCATCGGTTAGTGGAGCTAATTTAAGGCGTTTGTTTGGCAGAGGTTCTAGGGTCGAACCCGCAGACCTCCGTTTCTTTTGGTGTGTAGTTTGGTGGTTGGATATATATGGAGGAAAATCTACCAAACTGGCGGAGATTCTGGATAGAATGGTGTATATGCCATATATGGAGTGTGGTCACATGAACTAGCACATAACCAAGGGCTAGGTCGAGGGCCTAGCCCTTTTCTTCCGCCCACATATAATATTATTAAACTTAAATAATATCTGTTCCATATTATAAACAAGGACTATGTAATGGCATGTTTTCTAGCGTGGAGTGTAAGGCCTTTGTGCTAGGAGGTTAGGAGTTCAACTCCCGTCGGCTCCAATATATTTTTTAATGAACTGTACTATAAGAGGACAATGGGGGGTTTCCACGTGGCAACCTCTCATTAGTTGTCCTCTGCCATGTGTCAACTGGAAATTGGAACACATAATCTGCCACATGTACTTGTAAGAACCTGCCACGTATACCTATAACATCATGCCACATTTCCCTATACGGATGTGCCACGTGTCACCCTTGTAGTGGTGACAGGTGTCACCTTGACCTTTGACTTTTTGACCAAGTTTGACCTAAACTTTGATCGCTTATAACTTTTTCATACGAGCTCCATTTGATGAACCGTTTGCGCTGTTAGAAATCTTGCGATGCGCTCTTCGCAAACATACTATTTTTATTGAGTTTTGGGAATTTTGAATTTTTTCCCTTTCTATGTCTATTGAAGCCATTTTGAGCGTCCCGAGTTGCCTCTGTGAGTTATGAGTTGTTCTTATCCTTATCTGGATCCTTTTTGGATCAACAGAGGGAATCTAACTATGTGTTGGGGGAAAGCTGGGTTGCAGGATAACCTTTATACCTTAGCATGCAAACACAAAAGATCTAAACTGCTTCAAACTAACATTAATACCATTTTGATTAGTAGACATTCAACATTGTCTAAGATAACAATTACAGAAATAAATTATATGCGTGATAAGAAGTTAGCACAAGAAAAAGTAATTTTCAATGCTCTATTATCAATCACAGGTTAACACAATCGATTTATATTCATCAACTAGAATAAAAGAATTGTTGCGGCATTATAAGATAACTTTAAATAATAGATACAACAAATATTACTCAATACAAAAACAAATATTGAATCTGAAGACAGAGATAATCCCCCTTGGTCCAATCACATTCACACCTTAGATGAAATAAGTGTCTTTTGTTCTAAATAAAACTTCCTAATTAAAATAACTTGAAGATAAATAGTTCTCTTACAAAATTTCAGAAAATTTTGTTCTTTCCAAAACCATCAACCTTTCTAACATACAAAAGATGCTTATTTATCATAGATGTGGAGGCTCTCGACCAATGTGGAACTAAGGCTTAGCTCTACACATCAGTTGTAAAACAACTTATTAACTTAACTAAAACACACTGTTGGAGTATGTTAATGAATACTCCAAACTTGGCTTAACAAAAAGGAGTGGTTCTTATCACATAAAAAATACCACTTATTATGTCTGAATTTAAAAGAGTTTTGCAATTGAACAATTAAAAACTGCTACTAGCACTGAAGCTAGACTGATGCACATGTTGGGGTGAACTGAGATTTGGTAGGAAATGATTGGGAGTGACATAACTGTGTTCTATATCGAGTATTGGCATGCGGGGCATTGTTGGAGGCCACTAGGAGATAGTTGGATGTTGGCAGTGTTTTTCTGCTACTTATCCCCTAGAGGAAAGAAGCAAGTCATCTGGCATTTTCTAGATTCTCTGATATTCTTTCTGCAATTTGGACGTGTATTTTATCCATTCCTGGTTTGGCACCCCCTTTTACACATTTTAAAATGTGCAATAAATGTGGATGAGTCGCTTCGGAAATCCAACGTTCGGGGGCTTCAGAGCGTAGAGTATACATATCCTCCAGAGGATAGAACTACTAGAGACATTAACCGAAACTAATTACTTATTAACCCAAGATTACCTTTAACCTTCATCATTACAGGACTTTGAGACTCTGACTCTTTGGGGTTTGGGAGTTTTTTTTTAATGTTTAGCTTGGAAATCCCCCAGAGAACGACCTCCCAAATATGACGTGCCATTCTGATGTCATATTGCGGACATGTCACAAAAAGGAGGGTGACACATGTCACTTGAAATAGTATAGATGATAGCCCTAAATGTGCTTAAAATAAGTTCCACATGTCTCAACTGATGAATGCCACGTGTCTCAACTGATGGATACCACATGTCATGATAGAAGAGTGCCACGCATCTCTGACTCTTCGACACTTCAGCACTTCGACAATTTGTGTTCACTCTAGGTTGGAATCTTCTGAAGTGACAATCTCTCAGAGTCATTAATTCATGATTATTTCTAATTGATATGAGATTAAGACATTTTTACCATTAATTACTTCGGGAGTTTGGGACTCCAGCTCTTTGGGGTTCGAGAGTTTCTGTGTTGATATGAATTGAAATCTTCTGTAGTGGCGATCTATTGGATCTAACGTGTCCACATGATGTCACTGTCGTTGATGTTTCCACATGGAAGAGAGTGACACGTGTCACCTAGAATAGTGGATGACGTAACCCAAATGACTTGAAACGAGTTCCACGTGTCGATGACCGATGGATTCCACGTGTCTTCGGCTCTTCAACTATTAGGCACTTCGATGATCTGCACTTTTCTTGAAGTAAAACCTCTTGGATGGTTGATCCTCTAGATTTGACATGGAAGTATGATGTCATATCGCTGACGTGTCACAGAAAGAAGGGTGACACGTGTCACCCGAAAATGGGAAGATGAAATAACCAAAGGTGTTTGAAAGGAGTGCCACGTGTCTCCACTGATGAATGCCACGTGTCTCAACTGATGAATTCCACGTGGCTCTGACGTTTTGGTATTCGAGAGTTTTTTTGAGTGATAAGTGTGGATATCTCCTGGATGGTTGATCTTGCGAAGCGATGCTGCAGTTCGACATTCGAGAGTTTTCGACAAATATGAGCTCAGACGTTTCAACATCGAAGTCACATATTAAAGTTTGTGTAACTCTACGATTAAACCTCACGCGAGTTTGAGACTCCACATGCACGAGATTCGTTGATATGAATCGACTGTTAGATCTCCACCGTTGAAGATTTGACCTGTCTGTTTGGCTTGAAATCAAAGATCGAAATGGACTGCTCTGAATTGATGCGTCTTTCCTGCAGAAGCTTATTACGCATACAAAGGACTCGATGGTCTTGGATGTCTCTTGTGTACACAAAATACTTGGTGGACCTGATGCACACTCAATCAATGACAAACATGATGACAAGTATATCGAACCAAATCACGTCATGCAATTATCCTTCAAGAAAACAAAACAATTTGCGCAAAGAATCAATCAAGAAAGATAATGATGAAAAACCAAGTCATTTAGTAATGGGAAACCGACTTAACCAACAAGAAGAGGAATAATGTCGATGAAGGCATAGGGAAAAAATGCTAGAGGGGCGTGAGGAGCGTTTATTTTTCGACGTCAGAGATTTTTCTTTTGACATAGGTTGATGTTTACTTTCCCGTCTTCACTGGTTTTGACAGTATATCGATGATCGACGATCAATGATTGTGGTTGCATATGTCAACAATTTAATTTTTTGGTCCACTGACACTGATGGTATATTGATGATTTTTAGAAAACTTTTCGCAGACTATAATCAACGATCGGCATGCGCTTCCTCCCATTTATCCGATGTTGATGGTGCATCGACGATCGACGACTATCGTTGTTATGTGGGAATTTTGCCTCTCGGATTTCGCCAATGTCGATGATGGGTGCGTGGTTCAAATTATAAGTTGTGTATACTTAGTTTGAAAGCTAGGTTTACTTAGAGAAAAGGTCAATCTATTCAACAATTCCAAACCAAACCGAAAGTGATCGATGATTAAAACATAACAAAAAGAAAAACCCCTTGATCCCTACACAACTGATTAAATTCAGAAAAGACAAAGTGGTACCTGAAATAAAATTCACAAAAACGTTTAGGGTGTGTTGAGTGCTCAACAGGATGCAGAAGAGGAGAAGTAAGCATGATAAGCTCAGTTGGAGCCCCTGCAAGAGCAAGCAAAAATGATGATAGTAGAGTTGGAGATAGAAAAAGGAAAGATGGAACAGGTGCATTCAGAAAGCATACAAGTTTTGAAGGAGCACGCCACAGTGTAGGTCATGGAGACCTTGACAGAGAAAAGTGCGCAGGCCAAGAAGCAAGTGGATGAACTAGAAAAATAGTTCTAGGAGTTGGATAAATGAGTGCAGAAGACACACACTTCCTGAGTGGCTCAAGACGATCCACAGGTTAGTGTTGGGGGCCTGTTGGAGTAGGAAATTTTGGGAGTTAAGCATAGTAAGTGAGGCAGAATGGACCAAAGGAGGTAGTGCATGCTAGAAAATAAGGAAGACTAGTGTGATAGAAGGGAAAATGAAGCATCGCATCGAGAAAGAAGGAAGATCAGTGTAGAGTCAAAGCAATGGTGAAGACCAACCACACGAAAGGAATTTGGAAAGTGGACAAGTTAAGTCCACTTAGGATTAGGGTTTTTTGAGTCATAATGTAAGGGGTTTTACCCATTTTGTAGTATAAATAAAGGATGTATGAGGTAGCTAGGTGTGTCTTTGAACTTGTTTGAAGAACTACTTTTGGAAGAACTTTTTGAGACTTAAGTCACGGTACTAGCTTTTGGCTAAGAGTTGTGGAGCTTGATTTGTATCAGTGTTGGAGAATCATGAAGTATAACTAAGGGTCAGGTCACAAGCTGTGGATCTTGGTGTAACATTGGTCAACCTCACCAATATTAAAACCTTGATGTAATGCACGCAACACTATTTTTTAAGAAGAATGAATAAAACATAAGATCTTTGTGGACGTAGCACAGGGGGAGTGAACGATAGAAAAATCATGTGTTGCAATGTTTCTGAATGATTTTTGTTGTTTCTGCAATTATAAATGAATGGTTAGATGAATGAATGGGTTTATTTACAATGCGCACTAGAAGAATTATGCAGAATAAATGTTATTGAATGGATAAAATAGTAGATCTGATGAATGTTATGGTAGAATATATGTTAAAATAGAAGAGAAGTAAAAAGAACATCCCCAATCCCTTACATGACTATAGACATCTGCGTCCTGCAGTCATCCATAATCCATCTCAGGTGAGACTATGTTGTGCACTCTATGCACGATGTAGCCTTCTCATTTACCAGAAGGGATGATGGTGAAAAGGGTTTTGTTGGAGAACTAAGGTAGAACTCGGGGCAACCCATACATCCAACATAGCTTCATAAATACTTATACAAGCTCTGACACTGAGAGTTTTTAACTAGCTCTAATACCATGTTGATTTTTTTTAATTTTCAAATCTGATAATTATTGCCTTATGATTTAAATGCTACCGTTATCAGAGAATAATTACACACTAAAAATCTCAGCAATAACTTAGCGAACTTGATGAGAGGTTATTGTAAATAAATATTATATGAGATGATATATTACAATTGAGGGCCTCGATATATATACTTGGGCAGAGTGCCCTTTAATTAATGGACACGTCTTTTCCATTATTGTATTTTCATCAATTAATTATTATTGATTATTGATTATTTATATATTTATACATTATATTATAAATATATTATATTTATATATTATATTTATGTTGATGGTTATTTCCTCATATGCATATCTAATTAATATAGATTACTCCATCCTGGAGTAGGAAATGTTAGAGCATCTCGAGTCTATGAACTCCTGGTTAGGAGAAAGACTACACTTGAGCCATTCACCACTAGCAAAGCTTCGTGAGTAAATGAACCATTTCCCTTGGTCAAATCAACATGACCAATATGGGAGACTGTCTACCCGATGTTGCTAAGTGGAGAAACATCAACAATATATTCATCATAACTATTGCAATAACAAAAGGTAGAGAAAAACTTGTATTTATATAAGTAACTATCATGCATACCTTAGGACATATGTCATGCAAATGTTTGAAACATTTTTTAATACCTTCAAGTTTACCATCGACAACATAGTAGAGACATCTTTGAATCTTTGTATAGGGTTTTTTTATGCCTTAACAATAAGAGATACATCTTGAATACTTTCATAGATCTCATCCATGGCATATCCTCATTCATGACAACAAAAGTGTCATGGATCAATGTATTTGTCCCTTCATTTTCTATAATAGTACCACTTCCTTCCATAATATGGTAACTCCATCCCCTTCACCTTATACCCTCACCTTTGATATTACAAATTACAACATTAGAAATTTCCAGCCTAAGTGTTTTGTCTTTAAAAATACAATGCAATAACTATAATTAGTATCTAAATATTAAAAGACCCTCACCTTTGATATTACAAATTACAACATTAGAAATTTTCATCCTAGGTGTTTTGTCTTTGAAAATACAATGCAATAAATATAATTAGTATCTAAATATTAAAAGATTGGAAGCTTTTAACAAAGAGGAAAAAAATGTTTTTAGATATTACTAATGGGTGGTATTTGGTTCCCCTTCTATGTATCCATTATCTAAAAATGTTTTGACCTTAAAATTGTTGTTTTTTATATGGATTATTCTTAGATGTTTTTTAGCATTGATTGTATGCACTTAATTATCAAATTCATTCATATCATCATCCATAATGAGATAAAAAACGCTTTTAATTAATGTGTTCATATATAATTCTAATTCAGTCTTGTCGGAGTTAATATTAATTAATGTTATCTGATATTGTTTTCTATTTCAATAAAACATAACCATGCATCAATAATTAAAATATACATATTAAAAAAAATCACATATAAAACAATTAAATGGTATTTACAAATTTTACTCATAATAAATTTTCATTATGATGAGAATATTAATGAGTTTAATAATAAGTAAAAATTTACCACTCTTAATTTATCATTTATTCCCAACTCTTACTTGATCAAAAAATAATTGCTCTCTAATGTTAAAATTATTATTTTTTTCTTTCAACTTAAATCACAATATTAAATTTTGACCTCAAATATAATAGTAGTGATACATCAAACGAATTTTTAAAAAATATTTTATAACTATTCATGCATGTAAGTTGTGGAGCGTACACTAACAATGAAATGCATATGAATGTAAAAGATGATGCTAAGTACATTTAAGCATAATATTGCATCTACAATGTTCATAAATAATAAGTGATATTTACTACCCACAATATTAACCATTTGTATTGTGCTTTCATTTTATTTATTGGATGATGGATGATGTGGTATCTAATGAGTAAGGAAGAAAGGTAGTTTGTTGGGTGGATAATTTTATCAATTTATGAAAAAAAGTGTGTAAGAAAAATGTTGATTTGCAAAAAAAAATATGAAGTACAATATCATTATGTTCATAATAATCTAACATTTTTCACTGTGTATTGAGTGATTTGCTCATTGCTTACTTGGTGCATCTTGTCCTTTACATGCATACTATTCACCATCTAATAAACAAAATGTATGAAACATTAAACCAATTATTGAAACATGACATAATTATAAATGTTAACCAGAAGCTTAATAAATCCAAAGTTAAATGAATCTAGGTTAATAAAAAAACAATAACCAACCTACTACACAATATTCAATATTACTATACAAATAATATTTATACCCGATAAAAAAGCACCATATAAATTTGTATTTGTACTTTGTGTTACAGTGAGGTATCACATTCACGAATGATTTTTCTTTAAAGAGTTAAACGTATGAATATACAATATTCCATTATAAAGGTGGAAAAGAGAAAACATTTGTAAATATAGAGCTTGTTATTTTTTTATTATAATATTATTTTTATGTTTTAATTATAATAGTTAATTAGTATTTTTTTAATATTAGAAATAAGACTCTTAATCCTAAGACAATAAAATCATATCCACATATAGACATGTTTCTTGAAAGGTCAATTTTAATTAATTAATTTATTTTATTTGATCATTTCTTAAATAAAAATTATTTTAATATTAAAAGTGAAACTTTTTTTTTAATAAAGTTATATTCATACACACATGTTACACGAACATATTAGTCTCCTAATTAATATTGTGAGAGCACCTTATTTATTTGTGTTCATGCTACAATCAAGCTTATTGTCTCGTTGTGTGTTTTTGGTGATATTTGAAGGATATTGGAGGATGTATAATTTGTTGTACTAGCAAGCCCAGTAATAGGAAGCAAAGTTTATACCATCCCTTACCTGTACCCACTCAATCTTGGGAAATAATTTCCAATGATTTTTGTGGATTCTTACCAACAACAAGGAAGGGACATGATTATATATTTGTGGTATTTGACAAGTTTAATAAGATGCACATTCTCATTCCTTATACAAATACCATCAAAGGACATAAGCAACCAACAAGTTATTTGAATGGGACTAGATGCACCTTGGGATACCAAGGAGCATCATCTCAGACATGGATCTACCATATGTATTAGTGCCTTTTGGACTACAGTGTGGGAGAAGATGGACATTAAGTTGAAGAGATCTACATCATTCCATCCATAGACTGATGGGAAGACAGAAGTATCCAAGAATAATTTGGTACAACTTTTGAGAGGTTACAATAAAAAACATTTGAAGACCTGGGATGAAAATATCATCTACATACAACACTCTTATAATAGAGTAACCCACACTTCTATTGGTAAGTAACCTTTTGAAACTTGCTTTGGATATTTTCCACCTTCACTCTTGGATGTTGTATATGGAAAACAAGAAGGAGTGATGGAGGACCTCACAGGAGATGCATTGAGAGAAAAAAGAATTGTTGAGAATATTAAGCAGATCCATTTGCAAGTACATGAGACGTTGAAGAATTGATGGGAAAGTATAAGGCTAGACATGATCAACACAGAACCGAGAAGACATTGAAAGTGGGAGACAAGGTTTGGTTATAACTAAACAAGAAAATACTACAAGGTCTTGGTAAGAAGATCAAGGCTTTGTGGTATGGCCCTTTTGATATATTAGAGAAGGTGGGAGATAAAA
>JZKD02S0321618.1:521046-531051 GCA_000966675.3 Picea glauca
CACCTTCTAGTTGGGTTTTCTCCCATATTGGGTTTCCATGGTTATATGTTGTGTTTATTTGTGGATGGTGTGGGAGTATTTATTCATGTTCTCTATATTTCTCATTTCATCTATTAAGAAGAAAAATCGGTGATTAAAGAATATGAGATCTAAAGGAAATTGACCTTCATAGTAGATATTTTAGTATTTTATTAGATCCTTTTTGACGAACTGTTTAGTAGAATATCCATAACAGTTTACATATCATTTGTCGTCCAATACTCTTGCACCATATTTCTAACACCTTCTAGAATTTTATTGTTGTAGGGTTTCCTACAAATAATGGTTCAACAAGAAAGCTCATCATTCACATCTAACTACATCGTAAATTTTGTATAATTGTGTAGTGTCTTTGTTGAGATCCCCAACATTTTGATATACGGGTCAACAAACATTTTAATAAACTTGCATAGTTAAGAATAATGACTTGTATATCTCTATGTGTATCCTTTGCATAAGATGTTACGATCTTTGAAATGATTTGATTGCCATAGCTAGATTTTTAGATACACTATCCTTTACTTTTACCTCTTTTGTAGACTTTTAAACCTTCAATATTATCGTATCCCTTTTCAACTTCTTATACTTCATTAAGTTAGATAAGTTTTGTGCTTGTGCAATCATTAATAGTTGTTCCCAAAACAATATGAAAATATTACAAACGTGTTTTCATATAATATAAAAGAAACATTCTCATTTTTATTGTATTGATGTTTTATAAGAAATCATCATTAACTTGGATATCACTACGACTACCAATTTGTTGTAGTGTCCTTTATGTATTAGCCACCTATTATTAATTAACTATTCTATATTAAAATCCTCTTCAATTTTTCATTAATTCTTCTTCTCTAGACATATGTATCAATATTACATTTTAAACCCTTCTATCAAACATTGTCATTTGTGTATTCAATTCTCAAACATTTTTAATTTTTTTTTTCCATGCTTTCCTTTTTTCTTTCTTTATGAATGCTTTCCTTTTTTCTTTCTTTATGAATGCCATATTTTTTTGGACATATATATATATATATATATATATATAATATGAAATTAAAATTTTTTCTTTCTTTATGAATTTCAGATTTTTTTAACAAGTTACAGATTTTTTAACAAGTTATATATATATATATATATATTGAAATTTAAAAACAAATATTATTATTAGTATAAATTAAAAAATATATTTTTAATGGGATTAAAAAAAATTGAAACATTAGTGTAATCTATGTAGATTACCATAGTATTTTGTTTGGTCCATACAAAACTTATAAAATTGAAAATATTCATCTCTACAAATGTCATATATTATCCATTGGTGCATTTTTTAAAGACAAATTTTCAAAAAATTATAAATTGACACTAATTTATGTGGATTACCCTAGTATTTTGTTTGGTCCATATTAAACCTACAAAATTGAAAATATTAGGCTTTAGAAATGTCATATATCATTCATTGGCCTATTTTTTCAAGATAAATTTAAAAAAAATTATAAATTGATGTACTAAATGTTTATAAAAAAGTTTGACAAAAATAATGAATAAAAATTTAATATAATCTTTTATAAAAAAAATCATTTTTTAAGGTTAACTCATCTTTATAGATTTACCATAACCAACCATAATTAACTATAATCAATTATTATTAATTAAAATTTACCATTCAACCAAATTCTATCTCTCTAAAAATCAAATATGATCAATTTCAATAATAATTATAATACTTTTTATATCATTATAATAAATCAATTTTAATTATTATTATCATTATAATTAATTTTATATTAATTTTAATTATTATTATTATTATTATTATTATTATCTTTTGAAGGAGTGGAAAACTTTCGTGCTTGGAAGTATAGGATTGGCCTCATTCTTGAAGAGAATGACCTAGCAAGATTCATCAAAGAAGAAGTACCAGAACCCGTCGATGCTGCAAAAAAGGCAAAGCATCAAAAGGACACAATCAGGGCCAAAAGAATCATTGCAGATTCAATCAAAGACCATCTGATTCCTTATGCGTCATCTAAGAAGACTTTGAAAGAAATGTTTGATTCCTTGACCAGACTGTATGAAGGAAAGAACATAAACTGAAAGATGAATCTAAGAACTCAACTGAAGAATACAAGGATGGAGAAAGGAGAAACAATTCAGGAATACTTCTCCAGAATCTCAGAATTCAAAGAACAATTAGAAGCTATTGAAGATACCATAGACGAAGACGAACTCATAATGATGGCCCTAAATGGCCTCACAAGACCTTGGGATGCATTCATCCAAACAATATGTGCCAGAACGGAGAAACTGAAGCTTGATAGTCTATGGGAAGAATGAATCCAAGAAGAAACAAGAGTAGTGAATCATGAAGCATTACTAGCAAGAGCTGATGATCAAGCCCTAGCTACTCACACCAAAGGAGGAAGGAATAAACCCTACTTCCAAAAGGAGACTCATAAAGAGCCTCAACAGTCAAACAAATTCAATCATAAAGAATCTCATCCAAGGAGATTTCAGAAGAAAGAACAACGAAAGGAAAGGGACTACTCATCTGTACAATGCTATCATTGTGACAAGATGGGACACATTGCAATTTTTTGTCCAGCCAGACGAGAAGAATACAAGAGAAAACATAAGAGGCTCCATGCCCATGTAGTCGAAGATGAAGAGCCACCCACAAAGATGATAAGAGAGCAAATCAAAGACCATGTCCTGATCTCGGCCCTCTCAGGATCTGTAACACCCGGAGAGGACACTTGGCTCATTGATAGTGGTGCATCCAAGCACATGATCGGACAAAGAAACATTCTCTCTTGTATCTCAGAAAAGAAGTTTTCTCAGAAAGTGACACTTGGAGATGATTACCAATATCCCGTCAAGGGAGTGGGATAATCAAACCACAAATTGAATTCAGGGAATTCACTAAAAATGAAGGACGTACTATATGTACCAGGCTTAAAGAAGAACCTACTCTCCATTTGAGCTTTATAAAAGAAAGGCTTCAGAGTTTCCTTTATAGATGGAAAAGTTCTTATGTGGGCTAATGGAGAAACCTTAAATGAAGCAATCATCATTGGAAGTGAAGAAAATGGCTTGTATAAACTAAACTCAGAGGCTGCCATGACCCATTCCATTGAAAACTCATGTGGTTTTTGGCATAGAAGGTTAGCCCACATCAACTACAAGGCACTACCATACATATTCAAAGCGGTCACAGGTTTACCAGAACTCAAAGGTGACCATGAAGGTGTATGCAATGGATGTGCACAAGGGAAGAACATCAAGAACCCGTTTTCGAAGAGGGACAACAAGGCAGAAGGAGTCCTAGAACTCATTCATTCAAATGTATGTGTCCTAATGCCATCATCCTCCATTAGTGGGTATGTATATTATGTATCATTCATTGATGATTACTCTCGTAAAACCTGGATATATTTCTTGAAATGTAAAGATGAAGTGTTCAACAAGTTCAAATAATTCAAAGCCTTGATAGAGAACCTTTTTGAAAGGAAGATTAAGATACTCAGGTCAGATAATGGAGGAGAATATACCTCAAAAGAGTTTGTGAACTTCTGCAAAGATGTTTTGATCAAGAGGGAACTCACTACTCCCTATAATCCCCAACAAAACGGTGTAGCTGAACGTAAGAACAAAACCATAATGGAATCTATGAAGACTATGATCCATGATCAAGATCTTCCTATGTGCTTATGGGCAGAAGCAACAATGGAAGTTGTATATGTGTAGAACCGATTGTCCCATAGTGCACTTGGGCTCAAGACACCGGAAGAGATGTTCACCAGAAAGAAGCCAGAGGTAAGCCATCTCAAAATATTTGGCTGTCCAGTGTTTATTCATATACCTAAAGAAAAGAGAAACAAGTTGGACCCTTCAGGAAAGAAGGGAATATTTGTGGGATACTGTGAGGTCTCCAAGGCCTTCAGAATCTATATACCAGGTCACCATCACATTGATATCAGCATGGATGTGAACCTTGATGAAGATGCAGCGCTCAATAAATATAAACTATGCCAGCTTGAAGAAGTATATGAAGAGGAACCCGTAATCCCCAGTACTGCAATGAGGGAGGTTCCCAGAGCTGCAGATCTAGTGAGGGAAGTCATAACTTCCCATGATGAGGAGCTTCTAGAAGACCATGATATAGTAGAAGTGCAAGAACCTCCTCAGATGACGACCCTCCATAAAATAAATCCATCTTGGGCTACAGAGCTTATTCAATATGGAGAGAAGTACGGTGTTCCCCAAGGAACTACGAGACAGGTGAAAAGACCAAAGCCATTCTCCAGTTATACAGCTTTGATGTGTGATCTCCTAGAAGAGGAGCCTACCTACTTTGAAGAAACCATTCAGAGGAAAGAATGGGCAGATGCCATGACAGAGGAATACCAATCCATAATGAAGAATGAAGTATGGGAAATAGTTCCCAGACCGAAGAATAAAGATGTGGTATCCTCCAGATGACTCTTCAAAAAAAAACATGTTGCTGATGGAAGTATTGAGAAGTATAAAGCAAGATTTGTCTCTCGTGGCTTTTCCTAGAAGAGAGAAGGACCAGTGCCCTATAAATTCGTACACACTGGTAATTTTCTATAATTTTTAAAGAAAACACTGATGTTGTATAGAAAATACCTAACTCATTCATCGTTGTGTACATTGTAACACACATTTCCATCAATCTGTTTAAAACATATCAAATAGAGATTGTTTAAAACTACAATAAACCAAGCCTTTTCGTGTAATATGTATAATTGGATTTGGTGAATTTTATTATTTTACGCATCGATGTCTCATATATTTGAATGCACCAGTACATTCATCCAATTAAAGCACACCAATTAAAAAACATTCACTAAAACCTCATGTTACTCGCCTCCACTAACAACCTTTTCTATAAATGTAGAAGAGAGAAGTTTTGGGGGAGGTTCTGCAAAAACCTCCACTAGAAGGTGTTTTCCTTGTAGTATTTAGAGTAAACCACAATAAAAAAATAACCTTTCTTAATTACTTATAACTCTTTTATAAGTAATTAAAATCTGTTCAATCTCCAATACCATATACCCAATGTCTCCCACATACTTGAACAAGTGTATTATGTCCCATTAAGATGGTAAGGGTGGTGCATGGCTCCAAATAAGTAAATATTTCTTGTGATGGGATTGTATGGTTCGAGTCTCCTAAATCAAGAACCCATGTAGATAATGTGGAAGAGGCATCAACAAGTGCATGATCTATTTCCTTTCCTTTTCCTTTATCATCTTGTGGATTTTTAGATTTCTAAACTTTCTTCTTGATACTATCAGGTACATTGATCTTATGCTTCTCAAGAATATGAGTCATATGATCAATGTTTTTCCTCATACATGCATGTTATTCATGACTTGATTTCTTGTAGTAATCACATATCACCTTATCCTTCTTTGTTTTCCCAGATTTAGATTTTGAGGACTCATGGGTAGATATTGGATTGCACTCCTTCCTTTGATCTTTGTCTTTATTTTCTTTGAATTGTTGTTTAAGTTCGTTGCTAGTTTCTTCCCTCATTTGTAGCAAGTGCATGTTCCTTTGTTGTCTTGAGGGAACTCATTTTAACAAGTTTATCTTGCTCATGGGTGAGAGGGGAAGAAAAATCATCCATTTAAGGAAATTTCCTAGTAGTTCCTAATATGGATTTTGTTGTGTGGAAGGTAGAAAAAAAAAAGAGTATTCAAGACCCAATTTGAATAGAATTGAGAGAATCAGTTTCTCTTCTTTCTCCATATTGTATATGCCACATAATTTGAGTGGAAGAAATAATGATTTAAATTGGGTGAATAAATCATCAATAGTGTCAAAGTTTCTCAAGCTCAAACTAATGAGCTCATTCTCCAACTGATGTTCTCATAACACATCGTACTTCCCAAAGGGTCCTTTTGGGGATATACCTTCATTAACCTCCACACATTTCCACGATGTGAAATACGTCTACATTGTTTATCTCTGCTTCCTTTTGATCATCTAATGATTATAAATGTCCCATGATCCAATGATCCATATTTCTTTGATTAAGATACAATGGTCCTATCTCTTCTTTGACTCGACAATGGCGATGTGACCACTTTCCCATCGGATGGTTGTAGAAATTCGATGATCCGACAATTACTGTAGTTTCTCTTCGTATCAACGGGGTCTGTAGCTCCTTGATATGCCTGTAATGAACTTAGGATCATTGAACCTTACAATGGTCAATCATCACTATATCAGTTTCGAGGTTGTAACATAGTGGTCTCCTCCAGAGATCCCTCTCAACCAGACTCTTCTTTATCGACCTTTAAACCTGTAAATTTGACTCGAGACCTGCAGACATACAATTTAACAAATATGAAGAGACATATATTTTCATACAATGAACATAATGCACATCATCAACTGCACAATAATCAAAATAGAGGTCGTCAAACAGTTGGGATTGTTGACAACACCACACCCGCATCCATACAACATCGGGTGGATTCACCGGGGATGAGATCTTTGTGTCAGCTAATAGTGTCGATTGTCATACAACATTCAACCCTTCAAGGATGAGGTATTATGTGATGTTTCCTCACTGGATGTCTGTGATGTTCTCTTGGGCCAACTATATATGTGGAAGTGTCATGTTGTTTATGAGTCTCGACCCCGTAGTGTCATTGCTACTTTGGGGGGTCATCACTACAGAATACCAAAGGTAGTTCCAACTCCTGTCCCACCCAAAAAATGTCGCAAGGTAGTATCTCATACTACAAAATTCAACTTCTTCACAATTTTTTCAAAAGGTGAACAAAAGGATACTGCAACCACTACTGTCTCGGACCAAGAACCTTCTATCCAATAGAATCAGGTTGACAAGATTGCAACAAAGCACAAAAATCACTTTTGCACAGTCATCTCAGGTATCCCGACTGGTTGAATAGATTCAACCCCACCAAAAACAAGTTCGTGACAGCCTTCCACAAACCGAGCAATGCGACGTCTCCAACAACGCAAGTATCTCACCAAGATTCAGATTCAACAAACGCTTCCCTCTCTCCCCCAGGAGCTCAACGCAATGGAGACCATTTCTTCCTAAGGAGGGAGGATTGATCTAGGGTGGATATCAGTGGCCACCCACCTATTCCACGGGATCGAATTTTTTTTTTCCATATTGGCATTTGTTCGGCAGTTTTTCGAGTTCCAAACTTCCGGGGATGTTTTGAGGCCCTAAACGATGTTTTTTGGGGATTTGGGGAAGAAATGATTGCCAAAGGCACTAACCTGTGCCAGTAAAAAATCTTTTTTCTTGGTTATACCTTTACAATGGTGTATCGAGCGCCCCAAAGAGAGATCATATGAAAAATTTATGCCCCAAGGAAGTTGACGTATCAACTACCCCCATCAGGGCATGCAAACCTTTTGGCTTTTCATTTTTCGGGGTTAGGGTTTTGGATTTTATTTATGTTAAAAAGGCCTTTGGAGCCTCATTGTAACAATCATATTCTGGTGAATGCAAGTAGCCGTCACATATCTTCTTAGAGATAAGTTGCCACCATTCTAGCGAGTCTTTCACTCTGTATTTTTACAGTTTTGTACATTTCACACATTAATAGACCTTGTGTTGGAAATTTCCCGCCTTGTCTACAAGTCATTATTTCCCTAATACTAATTTATATCCTTAGACCTAGAAACCCATGTTTCCATCCTTTTCCATGATTCATATATCTATCCAAGAAGTTTCTCTTTGTATTCTTTGGGTCTGCATGAACATCATATTCAGAGGTGCAATTTATAGTCAGTTGTTTGGGTGGAGGGATGATGCAGCCCCCCTACTCCCCCGTAGGGATGCACAACCTCTCGGTCTTGTATCTATGATTCTTGAGTTCAATGACTCTCTGAAACCTCAATGGTCTCGATCTATGACTAAACACAGGCCCCCTCGGCTTCTCGGTGTAGGTCTGACATCAACGCCTGACTTTCCCTTTCGCCCTGTTGCGAAAACTCATTGTGTCAGGCATTAGATCCTTTTGTTTGATAATACCCTTATGGATGTGAACTTGGAGGTGACCACGTGATTGCGGGCACAACCACAAGCGATTTGGAGTCAAACTGCTTTTGGGCCTGCAATGCTCCTACAACCTCCATGTGTTCTCTTGATGAGACCACGGTTTGAATTGCAGCTCATCGTCGATATTTTAAACTCCTTGCAACTCCTGCCCTCGCAATGCTATGGGATCGTTGATCTCATGATCTTGACGATACCGTCTAAATCGACGGTTCAGATCTGCGCCTTCCAACTCTACGGACTAGATCTGCCCCTCCTAGATCAATGACTATGATCTCTTCACAATTCTGGACTCCGAGAATTTGAAATCTCAAACTCAACTTCGTTCAGTACATCAATCCCCCAGAGTTGACGATCTATGGAAACCTTTCCTCCAAATCAACGGTCCTACCTTCACTTTGGGTATTTATCCGTTCAACTCAGATCAATGGTCATGTTGCCCTCTTTTCGGCTGACGATCGAGATCTTCTCCGGTTCTCCAAACTTCTGAGATCACAAATCTCAAACTTATCTTCCCTTCAAATACGCATAATCCCGTCACACATCCTCTTAAATCGGACGACCTATGATTACTTCGGGTCGTTACCTGAAGTTCACGAATCTATGCCACGTCTCTCCTAGATCCAACGGCTCTGAATCACTTTGGGACTTTACACGAAATTCACGGATTTGCGCCACGTCTCCCTTAGATCTCACGGTCCAGATTCGACTTCAATTCTCTGTGCTCCGGTAATATTAGTTCTCAAATTGAAAACCCACTTCAACTTTCCCGGAGCTTGCAATCTGCTGCCAAGTGTCCACTTGTAGATCAACGACTCTCAGCTCTTCATGCTTCGAGAATATCAAGTTTCAAAACCTTTATAGTTTCTATCTCCTCTGTGTGCAAAGCGCTAAGTCTCGTGCACCTTTCTCTGATCCAATGATTGTCAAATACCTTCACGGTGATCAAACAATCACCGTCACTCCTCCTCCTGAGCTTATGATTTCTTCTCACTTGGAAGATTTATCAGTCTTCAAAGGTTTCGAACCTTTGTTCCTCCTACGAGTACAACTTTGGAATCTCATCAACACTTACGAAAAGTGATATCTCTTCTGATATTTTCCTTAGAGGAAATCGACTCCCACACACACCTTGAGTTATCGGGTTTTCGATAACTCAGATCGAAGGATTTCTTGAAAAGAAATTATTCTCTCCCACCTAACATTCTTCTGTTCTGGTTCTTCGACGCTTGGTCGCTCCTTGATGTTGTGCACACCTTGCACCTGGTCTAAGTTTCCCTTGTTCTCTCTCTGAACTCTTCTGAGTCAATCTGAGACTCAGTTGACGCACTCCTTGTGTTCGAAATGCACACCTTGCATACGAGTATCAGAAGAGAAACAATTGAAACTCATCCAGTTTCTCCATGAACTCATACAATCATTCTCTCAAACAATCCTACATGAACGAAATGAACGAAACCATACACACAGAATATAACATTCACTCAATCACACATGAAATGAGCACAGTACAAGGATTTGGAACAATTATGTCTGTTCTATTCATTTATGAAAACAAATTACATAGTGTTTCTTCTACTCTACTATGTTCTATGATCTCTCTGATCTCTATCTCTTACAATGTTCATACATTCTCCTTCATACTCTTCCTACTAATCTATTACAATGCACAATAAACTATCTAAGGACCGGCCCCACGAGCTCTCTTTGTCCCGTCTGAAATCTATCTTATCAAATTCAAAGATGTTACCTACTTTGTCTTATTACAATAACTAACAGTTATTGCCAGATAGAGTCAACACTCCATATCTACAATCCCTTACACTCCTTCAAGACTTTATAAACAAGTTACATTTTTAAAATGTTGTTTACAAAATATCCCAACAACCAATTTA
>JZKD02S0321618.1:544740-561726 GCA_000966675.3 Picea glauca
GTAGGTTCAGGCTCGAGTTGGAATTTATTCAAAATGGTGGTTAACCTTTGGTTGAAATATTTAACCTTTTCTTTTGGACTCATAGTGGCGGCGAAAATTTCAGCCATTAAAGCTCATGTGGTAGTTTCTTTGACAAATTTGTCCAAAAACATCCTTTTGAAAATTTGTCCAGCTAGTTATGGAACCAACTGGCGGGTTGAAATACCAAGTCAAGGCTGAATTTTCAAAGGTATAAGGAAAAAACATTCACACTACATCTTTTTTTTGCACATTCATCAATCTTGTAGCTAATATGAACTTCTTAATATGGTCCTCAGGCAATCTGGAGGTTGCAGGGTCAAATTTAGGAAGTAATTTTTTCTAGATGTCTGGGTAGGTTATGCACCCATCCTGGGATTTCCAGAGCATCTCTTGCCAGCCATGGTTTGTTGTCTTGAGGTTGATTCCCCCCTTATCCATTTTCATCATTATTATCATCCATGTCTTCTGATTCGGAACCTGAGCGATCCGAGTTAGACCCTTCCTCTTCATATTCAAAATCGTTAGGCTCAGAGTAGTTACCGGTTGGTGTTTTGGATACCATATTAAGGCATTGTTCGATCTTTGTAAGGGAAAAATATATTAGGTCTTCTACTGTGTGAACAAATACCTGGTCAAGGGTGTCAACAACTAGTCTTCTTATTTGTTTTCTTCGAGGAAGTAAAGTAGCTAAAGGTAATGCTCTGATTTGTCGGGCATAAGCTCTAGTGATTCTTTTGGAAATTATTTAACTCTTTGTGGGGAAGATCATAAGGTATTTCAAGGTACATGTGTTCTTCCTCTTCGTGTTGAGGTGAGTTACTCGTATCAAGAGTACTCTTTGTATGTGGGTTGTCTTGAGAGTGACTAGCCATGCATGTGGGTTGTTTTGAATCTATAGGATTTACAGAATATTTTATCAGAAATATTGTTAACCATGCATTCATTCAGGCCCTCCTTCTAGCACCAATTTTGTTGAGGGTTCTGATATCCCTTTAACTCAACAACAGGAACCAAAATTGATTAAGAGGCCCAATTAGACTTGTAAGAATTTGATAAGTGGTAAGGTTCTCCAGATTCATGATCTAGTTGGAATTATTGATGGGCTTTAATCGTGATTGACATATATGTCTTTTCTGTTAAGCGTTTCCTCAGGATATGCAGTTCTCTTTTTGGTTCTTTTCTAACCTTTATAACAAAATAAAGATAGATATTTAAACTGGATGACAGATGATCTGGGATCTTTTCATCATGTGACTTATTAAAGAATTGTATTAAATGAGCATAAACTAAAGTACATTATAAATAAGGAAAATCTCAAAAGGAAAGAGACATAAGAATGAAATATGAACACAAAAACTTGATAACGGAGTTCGTCCCTGGCGTACTATGTCTCTGGGTCCTGCTCGCAAATGGGTAGGCCTTTTTATTAACTCCACAAAAGAATTGGGCAAAATACATAAGTATACCTCATTCTAGAGTTAAGCTACAAAATCTTTGCTAAAATCTGAAAACTAACATGACCATTGCCTTCTTAGCGTCAAATTACCTAAAAATGACTACCTCCATGCCTCGATCCAAGTCTGGGACTTTTAGGCCCAAGAGACACCCCTGCCTAGGTTTTTGTGCCTGCCTCTGCAAATGAATGGCTGGAAAAATTATCGAAAAGTGTGTCAATTCCGTACGACCATGCCTTGGCCTCCCTTATGTCCCCAACACTAGCGGAAAACCCCCTTTTTATACAAAATCTAGGTGGTTATGTAATAAGTGAGTTTGTTGGCGCATTGGTTAGTGGAGCTAATTTAAGGCATTTGTTTGGCGGAGGTGCTAGGGTCGAATCCGCGGACCTCCGTTTCTTTTGGTGTGTAGTTTGGCGGTTGGATATATATGGCGGAAAATCTACCAAACTTGCAAAGATTCTAGCTAGAATGTCGGATATTCCATATATGGAGTGTGGTTGCATGAAATAGCACATAACCAAGGGCTGGGTCAAGGCCCTAGCCCTTTTCTTCCGCCCACATAGAGTATTATTAAACTTAAACAATATTTGTGCCATATTATAAACAAGGATTATGTAATGGCATGTTGGCTAGTGTGGAGTGTAAGGCCTTTGTGTTAGGAGGTTAGGAGTTTGACTCCTGTCGGCTCTAATATATTTTTTAATGAATTGTACTGTAAGAAGCCAATGGGGGGTTGCCACTTGGCAACCTCTCATTGGTTGTCCTCTTCCATGTGTCAACTAGAGATTGGGACACATAATCTTCCACGTGTACCTGTAAGAACCTGCCATGTATACCTATAACATCATGCCACATCTCCCTGTACATACATGCCATGTGTCACCCTTGCAGTGGTGACACATGTCACCTTGAACTTTGAATTTTTGACCAAGTTTGACCTGAACTTTGATGGCTTATAACTTTTGCATACGAGCTCTGTTTGATGAACCGTTTGCATTGTTAGAAATATTACGACACGCTCTTCACAAACATGTCATTTTTACTGAGTTTTGGGAACTTTTAATGTTTTCCCTTTCTCTATCTATTGAATCCATTCTGAGCGTCCTGAGTTGCCTTTGTGAGTTTTGAGTTGTTCTTATCCTTCTCTAGATCCTTTTTGGATCACCCCTTCCCACTAAGAGATTTTTGGATGAGAAAAATCTTTCATCAATCAATAGGTAAGTGAGGGAAGAGTCCCCTCACTTTGTCCTTCTCAATAAACTTTGCCTTGCTTGGATGTGTGCCCTTTAAGCCTACTCAAAGATAATCAACATCACCCCTGCATGAATTCCTCGTCCTTCTTTCCAGGATGATATATTCCTGTAACTCATCCAAGTACTCAGGTGCAAACTCATCAACTGAAGGTATGGAAACTTCCTCATCCTGATCCATGATCATGGGAGGCTCAAAAAGTTTCAAGTTCTCTACATTCACAATGGAGTAAATCTTCATATAAGGTGGAAGATCTAAACGAAAAGAATTGGTGCCACTTTTCTCCAAGGTAGTGAAGGGTCCATATAAGATAGGCTTGAGTTTCTTTATTTCACCCTTCAATCGTTCTTTGTTGATGTGAAGCCATACCCGGTCTCCAACATGGAACTGATGATAAACCCTGTGCTTGTCATGTCGATCTTTATACTATGCTTGACTCTTCTCCAACTGTTCCCTGACTACCTGGTGTATCTGCTGGGTTCTTTGGATGAACTTCCAGGCTCTGTCCTTTGTTCATTCTTCATTCACATCGATATCTCTCCCATACATTAAGTCCAAAGGAACCTTGGGAAAGTACCCAAAATATGTCTCAAAAGGTGAACTATGAGTGGACGAAGGTAAAGCTCAGTTATAAGCATGTTGTACATAGGGTATATGTTCATCCCATAACTGAGGGTACTTGCTGCAGTAGCCTCGAAGAAAAAGTACCATTGTTTTGTTTACCACCTATGTTTGTCCATCGGTCTGTGGATGAAAAGAAGTTCTCCTCTTCAATTTGGTGTCCATCATTCTCAACAAGCTAGTCCAAAAATCCCCAAGGAATCGAGTATCTCGATCTAAGACAATGGACGCGGGTAACCCAAAGTGAACCCAAACATACTAAAAAAAGAGATTAGCAGTCTGCTCAATAATGATCTTCTTTTTACATGGCATCAAGATACACATCTGTATGAACCTATCCACTACAACATACAAATAATCATGACCCCCTTTGGTCATTGGTAAACCCCTTACAAAATCCATGTAAATGCTTTCCCATGGATGGGATGGAACAGGAAGTGGTGAGTATAGCCCCGGTTTTCTATTAGTGGGCTTAAAAGTAGAACACATCACATACCCCTTTACATATTTAGTTACAATTGATTTCATTTGAGGCCACTAACAAAACCTCTGCAGATGAGCCATAGTTTTTCCTACCCCAAAATTCCCAGACACAAGAGAAGTGTGAACTTGTCGTATTACATGGACTCGTTCACTTATAGGAATACATAGCTTCCCAAGATGATAAAGTAATTTTCCCTATAGACATTAGCTCTCTACTTGTGCACCATGGATTAGCTTCTCATATACTTCTTTAAAATCTTCATCGATGGAATATTATTCTACATAGCTATCATGAGATAAAGAAGTATTCTTCAAAATAACAGAAGAAAAAATAGGAGGTCTAGAAACCATATCGGATACCTTGTTACTTGTACCCTTCTTGTACTTGATTACCAAATGAAATTGTTGTAGAAAACCCATCCATCTGTAGTGTCGATATTGTTCCAATTTGGTCTGTGCTTGGAGATACTGTAAGGGTTGTTGATCTGTATGTATAATTGTTTCCTTCCCTGGCAAGTAGTGCTTCCATTTATTTATGCTTTGAACTAATGCATACAACTCTTTATCATATGTAGGATACTTAACAACAACTTGGTTAAAAATTTTAGAGTGATAACATATAGGCTTACGATATTGGATCAATACTGCACCCATGGTGTATCTGTTGGCATTTGACTCGATCTCAAACGACTGTTGAAGATTCGATAGTGCTAATATTGGTGCGTAACTAATCTTCTCCTTCAAAGTGTCCAAATATTTTTGTTTCTTTCCTTCCCACTAAAAAATGTTCTTCACACTGGTTAAGGCTTGCAAAGGAGTTTCTATAAAGGAGAAGTTGGGAATGAATCTCCTCCAATACTAGACTGCACCTAAGAAGCTTCTAACTTCGGTTACACTCTTTGGCTCAAGCCATTTTACAATTACATCAATTTTGGAAGGATGAATTTTCAATCGTCCTCCTCCTACAATATGACCTAGGTATACAAGTGCAGTCTTTCCAAATTCACATTTAGACATTTTCACATACATCTTTTCCCTTTTCAAAGTATCCAATACTTGTTTTACATGCCTTACATGTTCATCCCAAGTCTCGCTAAAAACAAGAATGTCATCTAAATACACAATCACAAAGTCATATAGGAAAGGATTGAATACATCATTCATCACACGCATGAAATTTTTCGGAGATTTACAAAGCCCAAACGACATAACTAACCACTCAAACAATCCTTGTTTGATTTTAAAGGCAATGTTCCATACATCCTGTTTTGCAACCTTGATTTGATGATATCCACTGCACAAATCCAACTTAGTGAAATAACCATCATTCTTCAATTGATCAAGTAAATCATCTATGTGACGAGGAGGGTATCGATTTTTCAATGTGATTTTATTTAAGGCCTAGTAATCAACACACATTCACCATGTGCCATATCTCTTTGGCATCATCATGATCGGAGAACCATAAGGAGATGAATTGGGCCCGATGACCCCTTGATCAATAAGCCATGTACCTTCTTCTTAATCTATGTCATCTCCACAACTGACATTCTGTATATGCCCACATTAGAAAGAGGAGAATCCTGCTGAAGATGTATCTCATGTTGGATTTCCCTCTTAGGAGGTAATCCATCCAGTTCCTGAAAACTATCATTATACTTGGAAACAATATCAATTAATTCCTTTTTATGAGATGGATCACACAATTGGAAATCATTGAATGTCCCGACATCTTTCTCCTTAACGACCATGAGTACATATCTCTTATTAGTGGTTATGAGTCTTTTCATTTTCCTCACACCAACAAGTTTCGTATTTACCCTCATGTTGTGAGCTCTAAAAATATATTCCACTCCCCCTTTAGTAAGGTGGTATTTTTTCTCATAACGAAAGAAGACTGCTTTTCTCTCATAAAGATAAAGACTCCCCAACACTATGCCACATATATCAAGTGGTACAACATCCAAATCCACTTCATCAATCAACTTGGAAGCAATAGCAAATCTGACCCTACATTGTTTGGTGACATTAAGTTTTTCTTTTTCACATACCCAACCAAGAGTATAAGGCTTTGGATGTGGTTTCGTTTCAAGACCCATCTTCTTGACAAGTGCTTCAGATATTACGTTTACTTGGGAACCCGGATCGAATACTGTATCTATCTTAGTATGTTTAAATTCAACTCGTATATGAAATAACTCATTCCTCTTTCATTCATCATCATGAGATTCATTATTGGAACTTGAACTAGCATGAAGAGAATATTTACCTAGTAATCCAACCGTTGTGATCTTTCATTCATCTCCTGAATCGGAACAAAGATCTTGTTGCACTGTAGCGACGGTTTTTGTCTTCCCTTTTCCACCAAACTGTTTCAGTTTCTTTTCTGGATGCAGTTTCCAACAATGTTCTTCATCGTGAACGCTCTTCTTGCAATGAGTGCAAGATGGTTTTCCTCCTTCTCTTGTTACTGTAGCGGTCTTCTTGTCCTTCCTTTTTAACTTATTGAAAGTCTTTTGTGGGAAATTGGAAGGTTTCTCCATGGGATCTTCTTGAACATGGTTCCCGTTGTTCTCAAGGTGAGTGGCTTGCACACAAAATTAATCAAGACTAGTGGGGTTAAACAAGAGAAAAGTATGATGAATATAACTTTGAAGTGTGCCAATATAGTTCATTAAAGTTTCATAAGAATCCAAAGGAATATTCAATGCAAGAGATTTCTTCCTAAATTCTTATGTGAAACTTTGTACAGTTTGACCTTTACTTTGCCTTCAATTTTGTCATTCCATCATTTCTTTATGTAAATACCCTAATGGAAAGAACTGTTTACTTATCTCTCTTCTAAATTCTGACCATGAGGAAAGAAGATTACCACACTTACTTCTATCTTGTAGCTTTCTCTCCCACCATATGAGAGCGGTGCCTTCCAACCAAAGAGAATCCAGTTTAACTTTAACTTCCTCTTCATAAATATGTTGAACACGACAATATACTTTAACCTATCAGATCCAATTATCTAGTTTTTCAGGATTAACATCTCCATTAAACATAGGTAATTTGTTTTTTACATCGAGCTTTAATAATGATTTCTTAAAAAAGGCTTTATGGTTAGAATGTTGAGAGTGATGAGAATGCTCAGAGGAAGAAGAACTAGAAATTGAAGTTGAAGATGGAGGCTCAGGAGGGTCTCCTCCAACCCCTTGGTTTACCGAAGCATCATGATCAGGTGGTTCTTCCTTTTTCTTCCCTTTCTTATTCATCCTCTCCTCGTAATTTCCATACATTCGTTCGACCATTTCTGACATGTGATAAAAGACCATGTGAAAGTTTTTCTCCTATTCATCACTCTTGTCCTCTTCTTCCATCTTCTTCCTTTGGGATGCACGACCAACTTCGGGGATTGAAAGTGTTAATAGTTCCTTCAACTTACTTATGCTAGGCCCTAATAAGCATTCATATTCAAAAATTCAAGTCAAAGACGACTACTCTGATACCAACTTGATCCAGGATATTTTCATCAGGTGACTTATTAAAGAATTGTATTAAATGAGCATAAACTAAAGTACACCATAAAGAAGGAAAATCTCAAGAGGAAAGAGACATAAGCATGAAATATGAACACAAAAACTTGATAACATAGTTCTCCCCTGGTGGAATACGTCTCCGAGTCCTGCTCTCAAATGGGTAGGCCTTTTTATTAACTCCACAAATGAATTGGGAAAAACACATAAGTTTACCTCATTATGGAGTTAAGATATAAAATCTTTGCTCAGATCAGAAAAATAACATCACCATTGCGTCTGTGGCGTCGAATTACCTAAAAATGACTGTGTCCGTGCCTCGATCCGAGTCTGGCACTTTCAGGCCCAAGAGACACCCCTACCTCGTTTTTCGTTCTTTCCTCTGCAAATGAATGACTAGAAAAATTCTCAAAAAGTGTGCCAATTTTGTACGACCGTGCCTTGGTTTCCCCTCTGTCCCCAACATTGGCAAAAAACCCCCTTTTTATAAAAAATCTAGGTGGATATGTAATGAGTGAGTTGGTTGGCACATTGGTTAGTGGAGCTCATTTAAGGCGTTTGTTTAGCGGAGGTTCCAGGGTCAAACCCATGGACCTTCGTTTCTTTTGGTGTGTAGTTTGGTGGTTGGATATATATGGAGGAAAATCTACCAAACTGGTGGAGATTCTGGATAGAATGGAAGATATGCCATATATGGAGTGTGGTCGCATGAACTAGCACATAACCAAGGGCTGGGTCGAGGGCCTAGCCCTTTTCTTTCACCCACATATAATATTATTAAACTTAAATAATATTCGTTCCATATTATAAACAAGAACTATGTAATGGCATGTTTTCTAGCGCAGAGTGTAAGGCCTTTGTGCTAGGAGGTTAGGAGTTCGACTCTCGTCGGCTCCAATATATTTTTTAATGAATTGTATTGTAAGAGGCCAATGGGGGTTTGCCACGTGGCAACCCCCCATTGGTTGTCCTCTGCCACGTGTCAACTGGAAATTGGAACACATAATCTGCCACGTGTATAAGAACCTGCCACGTATACCTATAACATCATGCCACATCTCCCTATACGGATGTGCCACGTGTCACCCTTGCAATGGTGACACGTGTCACCTTGACCTTTGACTTTTTGACCAAGTTTGACCTGAAATTTGATCGCTTATAACTTTTTCATACGAGCTCTGTTTGACGAACTGTTTGCGCCGTTAGAAATCTTACGACGCGTTCTCCACGACCATGCTATTTTTACTGAGTTTTGGGAACTTTGAAGTTTTTCCCTTTCTATGTCTCTTGAAGCCATTCTGAGTGTCCTGAGTTGCCTCTGTGAGTTATGAGTTGTTCTTATCCTTATTTGGATCCTTTTTGGATCAACAGAGGGAATCTAACTATGTGTTGGGGGAAGGCTGGGTTGCAGGATAACCTTTATACCTTAGCATGTAGACACAGAAGATCTAAACTATTTCAAACTAACATTAATACCATTTTGATTAGTAGACATTCAACATTGTCTAAGATAACAGTTACAAAAATAAAATATATACGTGACAAGAAGTTAGCGCAAGAAAAAGCAATTTTCAATGCTCTATTATCAATCACAGGTTAACACAATCGATTTCTATTCATCAACTAGAATAAAAGAATTGTTGCGGCATTATAAGATAACTTTAAATAATAGATACAACAAATATTACTCAATACAAAAACAAATATTGAATCTAAAGATAGAGATAATCCCCCTTGGTCCAATTACATTCACACCTTAGATGAAATAAGTGTTTTTGGTTCTAAATAAAACTTCTTAATTAAAATAACTTGAAGAGAAATAGTTCTCTTACAAAATTTTAGAAAATTTTGTTCTCTCCAAAACCATCAACCTTTCTAACATACAAAAGATGCTTATTTATCATAGATGTGGAGGCCCTCGACCAATGTGGAACTAAGGCTTAGCTCTACACATCGGTTGTAAAACAACTTATTAACTTAACTAAAACACACTGCTGGAGTATGTTAATGAATACTCCGAACATGACTTAACAAAAAGGAGTGGTTCTTATCACATAAAAAATACCACTTATTATCTCTGAATTTAAAAGAGTCTTGCAATTGAACAATTAAAAATTGCTACTAGCACTGAAGCTAGACTAATGCACATGTTGGGGTGAACTGATATTTGGTAGGAAATGATTGGGAGTGACAGAACTGTATTATGTATCGAGTATTGGCATGCGGCGCATTGTTGGAGGCTACTAGGAGATAGTTGGATGTTGGCAGTGTTTTTTTGCTACTTATCCCCTGGAGGAAAGAAGCAAGTCATCTAGCATTTTCTGGATTCTCTGATATTCTTTCTGCAATCTGGACGTGTATTTTATCCATTCCTGGTTTGGCACCCCCTTTTACACATTTTAAAATGTGCAATAAATGTGGATGAGCCACTTCGGAAATCCAGCGTTCGGGGGCTTCAGAGAGTAGAGTATACATATCCTCTGGAGGATAGAACTACCAGAGTCATTAACCGAAACTAATTACTTATTAACCTGAGATTACCTTTAACCTTCATCATTACAGGACTTCGAGACTTCGACTCTTTGGGGTTTGGGAGTTTTTTTTTTAATGTTTATCTTGGAAATCCCCCAGAGGACGACCTCCCAAATCTGACGTGCCATTCTGATGTCATATTGCTAACGTGTCACAAAAAGGAGGGTGACACGTGTCACTTGAAATAGTATAGATGATAGCCCCAAAATTGCTTAAAATAAGTGCCACATGTCTCAACTGATGAATGCCATGTGTCTCAACTGATGGATGCCACATGTCATGATAGAAGAGTGCCACACGTCTCCGACTCTTTAGCACTTCGGCACTTCGACGATTTGTGTTCTCTCTAGGTTGGAATCTTCTGAAGTGACAATCTCTCGGAGTCATTAATTCATGATTATTTTTAATTGATATGGGATTAAGACATTTTACCATTAAATACTTCGGGAGTTCGAGACTTCGGCTCTTCGGGGTTCGGGAGTTTTTGTGTTTCTATGAATTGAAATCTTTCGGAGTGGCGATCTCCCGGATCTGACGTGTCCATATGAAGTCACTTTCGTTGACGTTTCCACATGGAAGAGAGTGACATGTGTCACTCGGAATAGTGGATGACGTAACCCAAATGACTTGAAATGATTGCCACATGTCGATGACCGATGGATTCCACGTGTCTTCGTCTCTTTGACTCTTAGGCACTTCAATAATCTATGATTTTCTTGAAGTAAAACCTCCTGGATGGTTGATCCTCTAGATTTGACATGGCAGTCTGATGTCAAATCGCTAACGTGTCATAGAAAGAAGGGTGACACGTGTCACTCGAAAATGGGAAGATGACATAACCAAAGGTGTCTGAAATGACTGCCACGTGTCTCCACTGATGAATGCCACGTGTCTCAACTGATGAATTCCACGTAGCTCTGACGTTTTTGTATTCGAGAGTTTTTTTTAGTGTTAAGTGTGGATATCTCCCAGATGGTTGATCTTGCGAAGCAATGTTGCGGTTCGACATTCGAGAGTTTTCGACAAAGATGAGCTCAGACGTTTCAATGTCGAAGTTGTAGATTAAAGTTTATGTAACTCTACGATTAAACCTCATACGAGTTTGCGACTCCACATGCACGAGATTCATTGATATGCATTGACTGTTAAATCTCTACCGTTGAAGATTTGACCTGTCTGTTTGGCTTGAAATCTAAGCTCGAAATGGATTGCTCTGAATTGATGTGTCTTTCCTATGGAAGCTTACTACGTATACAAGGGACTTGGTGGTCTTGGATGTCTCTTGTGTACACAAAATACTTGGTGGACCTGATGCACGCTCAATCAATGACAAACATGATGACAAGTATTTCAAACCAAATCACGACATGCAATTATCCTTCAAGAAAAAAAAAACAATTTGTGCAAAGAATCAATCAAGAAAGATAATGATGAAAAAACAAGTCATTTAGTAATGGGAAACCGACTTAACCAACCAGAAGATGAATAATTTCGATGAAGGCATAGGGAAAAGAGGTTGGAGGGGTGTGAGGAGCGTTTATTTTTCGGCGTCAGGGATATTTCTTTTGACACAAGTTGATGTTTACTTTCCCTTCTTCGTTGGTTTTGACAGTATATCGACGATCGACGATCGATGATTGTGGTTGCATATGTCGACGGTTTAAATTTCTGGTCCACTAACACCGATGGTATATCGATGATTTTTAGGAAACTTTTCACAGGCTAGAATCAACGATCAACGTGCGCTTCCTCCCATTTATCCGATGTCGATGGTGCATCGACGATCGATGATTATCGTTGTTATCTGGGAATTTTTCCTCTCGGATTTCGCCGAGGTCGATGATGGGTGTGTGGTTCAAATTATAAGCTGTGTATACTTAGTCTAAAAGCTAGGTTTACTTAGAGAAAAGGTCAATATGTTCAACAGTTCCAAACCAAATCGAAATTTATCGATGATTAAAACATAACAAAAAGAAAAACCCCTTGATCCCTACACAACTGATTAAATTCAGAAAAGACAAAGTGGTACCTAAAATAAAATTCACAAAAATGTTTAGGGTGTGTTGAGTGCTCAACAGGATGTAGAAGAGGAGAATTAAGCATGATAGGCTCAGTTGGAGCCCCTGCAAGAGTAAGCAAAAATGATGATAGTAGAGTTGGAGACAGAAAAAGGAAAGATGGAATAGGTGCATTCAAAAAGCATACAAGTGTTGAAGGAGCACACCATAGTGTAGGTCATGGAGACCTTGACAGAGAAAAGTGTGTAGGCCAAGAAGCAAGTGGATGAACTAGCAAAATAGTTCTAGGAGTTGGATAAATGAGTGCAGAAGACACACACTTCCTGAGTGGCTCGAGACGATCCGCAGGTTAGTGTTGGGGTCCTGTTGGAGTAGGAAATTTTGGGAGTTAACCGCAGTAAGTGAGGCAGAATGAACCAAAGGAGGTAGTACACGCTAGAAAAGAAGGAAGACTAGTGCGATAGAAGGGAAAAGGAAGCATCGTGTCGAGAAAGAAGGAAGATCAGTGTAGAGTCAAAGCAATGATGAAGGCCAACCACACGAAAGGAATTTGGAAAGTGGACAAGTTGAGTCCACTTAGGATTAGGGTTTTTTGAGTCATAATGTAAGGGTTTTTACCCATTTTGCAGTATAAACAAAAGATGTATGAGGTATCTAGGCGTGTCTTTGAACTTCTCTGAAAAACTACTTTTGGAAGAACTTTTTGAGACTTAAGTCATAGTACTAGGTTTTGGCTAAGAGTTGTGGAGCTCGATTTGTATCAGTGTTGGAGAATCATGAAGTATAACTAAGTGTCAGGTCACAAGCTATGGAGCTTGGTGCAACACTGGTCAACCTCACCAATATTAAAACCTTGATGTAATGCATGCAACACTATTTTTAAAGAAGAATGAATAAAGCATAAGATCTTTGTGGATGTAGCACAGGGGGAGTGAACGACAGTAAAATCATGTGTTGCAATGTGTCTGAATGATTTTTGTTGTTTTTGCAATTATAAATGAATGGTTAGATGAATGAATGGGTTTATTTACAACGCACACTAGAAGAATTATGCAGAATAGATGTTATTGAATGGATAAAATAGTAGATATGATGAATGTTATGGTAGAATATACGTTAAAATAGAAGAGAAGTAAAAAGAACATCCCCTATCCCTTCGATGACTACAGACATTTGCGTCATATAGTCACCCATAATCCATCTCGGGTGAGACTATGTTGTGCACTCTATGCACGATGAAGCCTTCTGGTTTACCAGAAGGGCCGATGGTGAAAAGGGTTTTGTTGGAGAACTAAGGTAGAACTTGGGTCAACCCATACATCCAACATAGCTTCATAAATACTTATACGAGCTCTGACACTGAGAGTTTTTAACTAGCTCTGATACCATGTTGATTATTTTTAATTTTCAGATCTGATAATTATTGCCTTATGATTTAAATGCTACTATTATCAGAGAATAATTACACACTAAAAACATTAGCAATAACTTAGCGAACTTGATGAGAGGTTATTGTAAGTAAATATTATATGAGATGATATATTACAATTGAGGGCCCCAATATATATACTTGGGCAGAGTGCCCTTTAATTAATGGACACGTCTTTTCTATTATTGTATTTTCATCAATTAATTATTATTGATTATTGATTATTGATTATTTATATATTTAGACATTATATTATAAATATATTATATTTATGTTGATGGTTATTTCCTCATATGCACATCCAATTAATATAGATTACTCCATCCTTGAGCACGAAATGTTAGAGCATCTCGAGTCTATGCACTCTTGGTTAGGAGAAAGACTACCCCTGAGCCATTCACCACTAGCAAAGCTTCGTGAGTAAATGAACCATTTCCCTTGGTCAAATCAACATGACGAATATGGGAGAATGTCTACCCGATGTTGCTAAGTGGAGAAACATCAACAATATATTCATCATAACCATTGCAATAACAAAAGGTAGAGAAAAACTCGTATTTATATAAGTAACTATCTGACATGCATACCTTAGGACATATGTCATGCAAATGTTTGAAACATTTTTTAATACCTTCAAGTTTACCATCGACAAAATAGTAGAGACATCTTTGAATCTTTGTATAGGGTTTTTTTATGCCTTAACAATAAGAAATACATCTTGAATATTTTCATATATCTCATCCATGGCGCATCCTCATTCATGACAAAAAAAAGTGTTGTGGATCAATGTATTTGTCCCTTCATTTTCTATAATAGTACCATTTCCTTCCATAATATGGTAACTCCATCCCCTTCACCTTATACCCTCACCTTTGATATTACAAATTACAACATTAGAAATTTCCAACCTAAGTGTTTTGTCTTTCAAAATACAATGCATTAAATATAATTAGTATCTAAATATTAAAAGACCCTCACCTTTGATATTACAAATTACAACATTAGAAATTTCCATCCTAGGTGTTTTGTCTTTGAAAATACAATGCAATAAATATAATTAGTATCTAAATATTAAAAGATTGGAAGCTTTTAACAAAGAGGAAAAAAATGTTTTTAGATATTACTAACAAGTGGTATTTGGTTCCCCTTCTATGTATCCATTATCTAAAAATGTTTTGACCTTAAAATTGTTGTTTTCTATATACACTTGCATTAAATGCAAGAGAAATAACATTTTTCATCACCAAGATAAGTGAGTTTGGGATTATTCTTAGACGTTTTTTAACATTGATTGTATGCACTTAATTATCAAATTCATTCATATCATCATCCATAATGAGATCAAAAACACCTTTAATTAATGTCTTCATATATAATTCTAATTCATTCTTGTCAGAATTAATTTTATCTGATATTGTTTTCTATTTCAATAAAACATGACCATGTATCAATAATTAAAAAATACATATTAAAAAAAATCACATATAAAACAACTAAATAGTATTTACAAATTTTACTCACAATAAATTTTCATTATGATGAGAATATTAATGAGTTTAATAATAAGTGAAAATGTACTACTCTTAATTTATCACTTATTCCCAACTCTTACTTGATCAAAAAATAATTGCTCTATAATGTTAAAATTATTATTTTTTTCTTTAACTTAAATCACAATATATAATGTTAAAATTATTATTTTTTTCTTTAACTTAAATCACAATATTAAATTTTGATCTCAAATATAGTCGTAATGATACATCAAACGGAATTTTGAAAAATATTTTATAACTATTCATGCATGTAAGTTGTGAATTTTTAAAAAATATTTTGTAACTATTCATGCATGTATGTTGTGGAGCGTACACTGACAATGAAATGCATATGAATGCAAAAGATGATGCTAAGTACATTTAAGCATAATATTGCATCTACAATGTTCATAAATAATAAGTGATATTCACTACTCAAAATATTAACCATTTGTATTGTGCCTTCATTTTATTTATTGGATATGGATGATTAATATTAATCATTTGTACTGTGCATTTATTTTATTTATCCAATGAGTAAGGAAGAAAGGTAGTTTGTTGGGTGAATAATTTTATTAGTTTATTAAAAAAAGTGTATAAGAAAAATGTTGATTTGCAAAAAATATGAAGTATAATATCATTATGTTCATAATAATCTAACATTTTGTATAATGTATTGAATGATTTGTTCATTATTTGTTTAGTGTATCTTATCCAATGAGTAAGGAAGAAAGGTAGTTTGTTGGGTGAATAATTTTATTAGTTTATTAAAAAAAGTGTATAAGAAAAATGTTGATTTGCAAAAAATATGAAGTATAATATCATTATGTTCATAATAATCTAACATTTTGTATAATGTATTGAATGATTTGTTCATTATTTGTTTAGTGTATCTTGTCCTTTATATGCACATTATTCACCATCCAATAAATAAAATGCATGAAACATTAAATCAATTATTAAAACATAATATAATTATAAATGTTAACAAAAAAATTAATAAATCCAAAGTTAAATAAATCTAAATTAATAGTAAAACAATAACTAACCTGCTACACAATATTCAATATTATTATACAAATAATATTTATACCCAACTAAAAAACACCATATAAATTTGTATTTATACTTTGTGTGACAATGAGGTATCGCATTCACGAATGATTTTTCTTTAAAGAGTTAAACGTATGGATATATAATATTCCATTATACAAGTGGAAAAGAGAAAATGCAAATATAGAGCTTGTTATTTTTTATTATAATATTATTTTTATGTTTTAATTATAATAGTTAATTAGTATTTTTTTAATATTAGAAATAAGACTCTTAATCCTAAGACAATAAAATCATATCCACATATAGACATGTTTCCTGAAAGGTCAAATTTAATGTTATTTTATTTTTTAATTATGATCATTTCTTAAATAAAAATTATTTTAATATTAAAAGTGAAAATTTTTCTTTAATAAAGTTATATCCATACACACATGTTACACGAACATATTAGTCTCCTAATTAATATTGTGAGAGCACCTTATTTATTTGTGTTCATGCTACAATTAAGCTTATTGTCTTGTCTTGTTGTGTGTTTTTGGCGACGTTTGAAGGATATTGGAGGATGTATAATTTGTTGTACTAGCAAGCCCAGTAACAGGAAGCAAAGTCTATACCATCCCTTACCTGTACCCACTCAATCTTGGGAAATAATTTCCACGGATTTTTGTGGATGCTTACCAACAACAAGGAAGGGACATGATTATATATTTGTGGTATTTGACAGGTTCAACAAGATGCATATTCTCATTCCTTATACAAATACCATCAAAGGACATAAGCAACCACCAAGTTATTTGAATGGGACTAGATGCACCTTGGGATACCAAGGAGCATCATCTCAGACATGGATCTACCATATGTATTAGTGCCTTTTGGACTACAGTGTGGGAAAAGATGGACAATAAGTTGAAGAGATCTACATCATTCCATCCGTAGACTGATGGGAAGAGAGAAGTATCCAAGAAGAATTTGGTACAACTTTTGAGAGGTTACAATAAGAAGCATTTGAAGACCTGGGATGAAAATATGATCTACATACAACACTCTTATAATAGAGTAACCCAC
>JZKD02S0321618.1:581310-598358 GCA_000966675.3 Picea glauca
ATCTTCATACAAGACTTTCACCATCTCCGACATAGCAAGGAATGTTTTCCGGAACTCTTTCTCATCTTGAGAAATACCTTCTTCCGATGCCATCTTCTCGCTGTGAGAAGCTCTTTTTCTCAATCCAATTAATGGATTCTCTGCAACAAGCTCACCTTCACCATGTTGTAGCTTTTCCCTGGTTAACATGCAACTTAAATCCAAACGTCAACTAGCTCTGATACCACTTGATCTGTAGGATCTTTTAATGACTTGTGGTTGAGTTTTAATTTTGCATGCATTAATTAACCATTTGAGAAACTTAGTGAAAGAATGAGGAAAGAAGAGGAATTATGACATCCATATACACATATGCAGATCTGAAATGAAATAATAGACAACAAACCATAACACGCAGATTGATAACGGAGTTCAGCACAACTTTGCCTACGTCTCCGAGTCTTTTTCTATGTGGGGGAGGCTTCTTTATTTCTGTTCAAAAGCTCAAAAGTACATCGATGCAATGCCAAATGGCTACAAGAATGATCTGGTCATGTTCTTCCAGATCTCTAGAACCATGTAAAGAAAATGGCACGCAAAATGGACGTCCGGAGCTCCCATAAATGATCCGACAACGTCTCCTTCTCAAAAGCTTCTCTGCCTCAAAATGGCTCTGGCTTGGCTTCTCCTCAGCATAATTCTTCTCTGAATGCCCCCTATGGCCTCAAACAGGCCTGGTTTATATAGCTGGGAAGTTGGTTTCTCCTCTCCAACTTCCTCCCAAAATTTAAGCTCCAAAACTACCCAATAACTCCAAAAAATTGAGAAAAATAACTAAAAATAGGCTTAATTACAATAAAAACCCAAAAAGTAGTTTAAAAACCCACTTTATAGTTATAATATGGGCGCAGCCCCCTTCAATGGCGTGCGCCCCTTTACTCCCGGTCATATGGGGGTTTACACGACCACGGGCTGGGGCTTAACCCCCAGCCCTCTCCTTTATTCGCCATAATACCATACAATATATTTAATATTGTGGGTTTTATAACATAAGAAATAATGTGGCGCATTGGTAAGGAAACATTTCTTAAGTTATTGGTCTTGGTGGTGGTCGTGGGTTCAAATCCCATGGACCCCAAAATTTTTTTTTGAAACATGCCACTTCAACTAATGACTGGGTGCAACGTGGCTGCCCATGACTCGGCCACGTGGCATCTCCCCATTTGACAGATTAATGCCACTTGTCAGCTATTGACTGGTCCAGTTGCCTGCCACATGTTTGCCTTGTCAGCAAACCTGCCCAATCACCATCATCTAGAGAGTGCCACATCATCTCCTGTACAGTCAGCATGCTGATGTCATCATCATTGACTTTTTGACCAGTTGACCTTTGACTTTTTAGCTGTTTGGGCTTCCGATCAGAATGCGATAACTTTCGCATACAAAGCCCATTTGACAAAGTAAATATACCGCAAGAATCGGGAAGACGAGATGGACGCAATGGCATTGGTCTCGTCGGATTCTGAGCACTTTCATTTTTGAGCATTTTTCAAGCCCTGTCAGGCTTCTGGATCCAATTTCGGATCATGCACTCCTTCCTTTGATCTTTGTCTTTATTTTCTTTGAATTGTTGTTTAAGTTCATTGCTATTTTCTTCCCTCATTTGTAGCAAGTGCATGTGCCTTTGTTGTCTTGAGGGAACTCATTTTAACAAGTTTATCTTGCTCATGGGTGAGAGGGGAAGAAAAATCATCCATTCAAGGAAATTTCCAAGTAGTTCCTAATATGGATTTTGTTGCATGGAAGGTAGAAAAAAAAGAGAGTATTCAAGACCCAATTTGAATAGAATTGAGAGAATCAGTTTCTCTTCCTTCTCCATATTGTATATGCCACATAATTTGAGTGGAAGAAATAATGATTTAAATTGGGTAAATAAATCATCGATAGTGTCAAAGTTTCTCAAGCTCAAACTGATGAGCTCATTCTCCAACTGATGTTCTCATAACACATCGTCCTTCCCAAAGGGTCCTTTTGGGGATATACCTTCATTAACCTCCACACATTTCCACGATGTGAAATAGGTCTACATTGTTTATCTCTGCTTCCTTTCGATCATCTAATGATTATAAATGTCCCATGATCCAATGATCCATATTTATTGGATTAAGATGCAATGGTCCTATCTCTTCTTTGACTCGACAATGGCGATGTGACCACTTTCCCATCGGATGGTGGTAGAAATTCGATGATCCGACAATTACTGTAGCTTCTCTTCGGATCAACAGGGTTTGTAGCTCCTTGATTATGCCTGTAATGAACTTAGGTTCATTGAACCTTACAATGGTTAATCATCACTATATTAGTTTCGAGGTTGTAACATAATGGTATCCTCCAGAGATCCCTCTCAACCAGAATCTTCTTTATTGACCTTTAAACCTGTAAATTTGACTCAAGACCTGCAGACATACAATTTAACAAGTATGCATAAACATATATTTTCATACAATGAACATAATGCACATCATCAACTACACAATACTCGAAATAGAGGTCCTCAAATAGTTGGGATTGTCGACAACACCACACCCGCATCCATACAACATCGGGTGGATTCACCGAGGACGAGATCTTCGTGTCAGCCAATAGTGTCGATTGTCATACAACATTCAACCCTTCAAGGATGAGGTATTATGTGATGTTTCCCCACTGGATGTCTGTGATGTTCTCTTGGGCCAACCATATATGTGGAAGTGTCATGTTGTTTATGATTCTCGACCCCGTCGTGTCATTGTTACTTTGGGGGTTCATCTCTACAGAATACTAGAGGTAGTTCCAACTCCTGTCCCACCTAAAAAATGTCGCAAGGTAGTATCTCATACTACAAAATTCAACTTCTTCACAATTTGTTCAAAAGGTGAACAAAAGGATATTGCAACCACTACTATCTTGGACTAGGAACCTTCTATCCAACAGAAGCAGGTCGACAAGATTGCAACAAAGCACAAAAATCAGTTTTGCACAGTCATCTCAGTTATCCCGACTGGTTGAACAGATTCAACCCCACCAAAAACAAGTTCGTGACATCCTTCCACAAACCAAGCAACACGACGTCTCCAGCAAGGCAAGTATCTCACCAAGATTCAGATTTAGCAAATGCTTCCCTCTCTCCCCCGGGAACTCAACGCAATGGATACCATTTCTTCCTAAGGAGGGAGGATTGATCCAGGTGGATATCAGTGGCCACCCACCTATTCCACAGGCTCGAAAAAAAACTTTCCATAATGGCATTTGTTCAGCATTTTTTCGGGTTCCAAACTTCCGGGGACATTTTGAGGCCCTAAATGATGTTTTTTGGGGATTTGGGGCCGAGGTGATTGCCAAAGGCACTAACCTGTGCCAGTAAAAAATATTTCTTCTCGGTTATACCTTTACAAAGGTGTATCGAGCGCCTCAAAGAGAGATCATATGAAAAATTTATGCCCCAGGGAAGTTGACGTATCAACTACCCCCATCGGGGCATGCAAACCTTTTGGCTTTTCATCTTCCGGGGTTAGGGTTTTGGATTTTATTTATGTTAAAAAGGCCTTTGGAGCCTCATTGTAACAATCATATTCTGGCGAATGCAAGTAGCCGTCACATATCTTCTTAGAGATAAGCTGTCACCATTCTAGCGAGTCTTTCACTCTGTATTTTTACATTTTTGTACATTTCACACATTAATAGACCTTGTGTTGGCAATTTCCTGCCTTGTCTACAAGTCATTATTTCCCTAATACTAATTTATATCCTTAGACCTAGAAACCCTTGTTTCCATCCTTTTCCATGATTCATATATCTATCCAAGAAGTTTCTCTTTGTATTCTTTGGGTCTGCATGAACATCATATTCAGAGGTGCAATTTATAGTCAATTGTTTGGGTTGAGGGATGATGCAACCCCCCTACTCCTCTGTAGGGCTGCACGACCTCCCGGTCTTGGATCTATGATTCTCGAGTCCAATGACTCTCTAAAACCTCAATGGTATCGATCTATGAATAAACATAGGCCCCCTCGACTTCTCAGTGCAGGTCTGACATCAACCTGCGACCTTCCCTTTCGCCCTGTTGCGAAAACTCAGAGTGTTGGGCGTTAGCTCCTTTTGTTTGATAATACCCTTATGGATGTGACCTTGGAGGTGACCACGCGATTGTGGGCACAACCACAAGAAGTTTGGAGTCAAAATGCTTTTGGGCCTGCAATGCTCCTACAACCTCCACGTGTTCTCCTGACAAGACCACGGTTTGAATTGCGGATCGCTCTCGATATTTTAAACTCCTCGCAACTCCTACCCTCGATTTTCTACGGGATTGTTGATCTCATGATCTTGACTATGCCATCTAAATCGACGGTTCAGATATACACCTTCCAACTCTACGTACCAGATCTGCCACTCCTATATCAATGACTATGATCTCTTCACAATTCTGGACTCTGAGAATTTGAAATCTCAAACTCAACTTCCTTTAGTACGTCAATCCTCCGGAGTTGAAGATCTATGGAAACCTTTCCTCCAAATCAATATTCCTACCTTCACTTCGGGTATTTATCCGTTCAACTCATATCAACGGTCCTGTTGCCCTCTTCTCGGTCGACGATCGATATCTTCTCTGGTTCTCTGGACTTCTGAGATCACAAATCTCAAACTTCTCTTCCCTTCAAATATGCAGAATCCCACCACGTGTCCTCTTAAATCGGATGGCCTAGGATTACTTCGAGTCTTTACCCAAAGTTCATGGATCTATGCCATGTCTCTCCTAGATCCAACAGCTCTGAATCACTTCAAGACTTTACCCAGAGTTCACAGATTTTCGCCATGTCTCCCTTAGATCTCACGGTCCAGATTCGACTTCAATTCTCTGTTCTTCGGTAATCTTAGTTCTCAAACTGAAAACCCACTTCAACTTTCCCGGAGCTTGCAATATATTGCCAAGTGTCCACTTGTAGATAAACGACCCTCAACTCTTCGTTTCTTCATGCTTCGAGAATCTCAAGTTTCAAAACCTTGATAGTTTCTCTCTCCTCTGTGTGAAAAGTGCTAAGGCTCGTGCACCTTTCTCTGATCCAACGATTGTCGAATCCCTTCATGGTGATCAAACGATCACCGTCACTCCTCCTCCTGAGCTTATGATTTCTTCTCACATGGAAGATTTATCAGTCTTCAAAGGTTTCGAACCTTTGTTCCTCCTACAAGTCCGACTCTGGAATCTCGTCAACACTTACGAAAAGTGATATCTCTTCTGAGATTTTCCTTAGAGGAAATCGACTCCCACGCACACCTTTTGTTCTCGGATTTTAGATAACTCAGATCGAAGGATTTCTTGAAAAGAAATTATTCTCTCCCACCTAACGTTCTTCTATTCTGGTTCTTCGACGCTTGGTCACTCCTTGATGTTGTGCACACCTTGCACCTGGTCTAAGTTTCCCTTTTTCTCTCTCTCTGAACTCTTGTGATTCAATCTGAGACTCAGTCGATGCACTCCTTGCGCTCAAAATGCACACCTTGCATACGAGTATCAGAAGAGAAACAATTGAAACTCAACCAATTTCTTCATGAACTCATACAATCATTCTCTCAAACAATCCTGCATGAAAGAAATGAATGAAACCATACACACAGAATATAACATTCACTCAATCACACATGAAATGAGCACAGTACAAGGATTTGGAACAATTATGTCTGTTCTATTCATTTATGAAAACAAATTACATAGTGTTTCTTCTACTCTACTATGTTCTATGATCTCTCCGATATCTATCTCTTACAATACTCATACAATCTCCTTCATACTCTTCCTACTGATCTATTACAATGCACAATAAACTATCTAAGGACTGGCCCCACGAGCTCTCTTTGTCCTGTCTGAAATCTATCTTATCAAATTCAAAGATGTTACCTACTTTGTCCTATTACAATAACTAACATCTATTGCTAGATAGAGTCAACACTCCATATCTACAATCCCTTACCATCCTTCAAGACTTTATAAACAAGTTACATTTTTAAAATGTTGTTTACAAAATATACCAACAACCAATTTATCTCTGAATTAAATGTTTGATTTGAAACTTGGTCCTTCTGAGATGTCATTCATTTGCCTCCACGCGTGCATTGTTGACTATGAAGGCGATGCTCCTGCATCAAGGGACCTGGAGTCCATCCTTGAAGAAGTTCCACAACATATGCAGGTGATAACTACCTATATTATGTTGTCAAATAATAAAGATACCTCTTTCCCATACTCTTTTTTTCTTATTTTTTTTTTCTTTTTCATATTATAAATCTAAAAAAGGAACAAAACAATGCCAAATTACAACTGAGAAAACGAGTGTCGTAGGCAGCCAAACTATTTCCAAGTGAAAGGAACATACCTATGCTCAATGCAAAGAACCACATGGAGGTATGGACACTCGGGTGAATGTTTCCTCCTAAGATACAAGTGTCAATTCGTAGAGGAAAAGATTGCAAGGCTAGAAACTAAAGAAAATGCATAAGCAATTGGTTAAGAAACAACAAGTTGAAGCCAACATTAGGCTCAAAAGTGCAAGCGGTAAATATGCAATGTCGTTATAGATAACCATAAAATTATGGGAGCCCACTGGGTAATAGTGAGAAAACGATTGAGAATAATATGAGGCTTCAACACAATGTCATGATGGCACTAAATATGACTCCAAGACTATGAAGATACTTCAGTATGGGAACCAAAAAGAAAAACAAGGAGTTATCTAGGATGCCCATGAGTGGTAGGCTCTACCAAAAAAAATAGGAAACTTAAATTCAACATGAAAGGGATCGTGTCACAGGTAAGTGGGATCGATCCCAAGGAAAGTGTATAATTGTTACTGAACATGCAAAATGCAAAGTAAAAAAATCCTATCCCATATGCCAATAATAGAAAACATAACCTTTGAAGAGACATATTAGTGGACTGACAGGACAAAAAAACATCGTGGTATATCATCTTTCCTTAAAAACTTCTACATAAAACATCATCTATGCTTGAAAATTATTCCATTAGGCATCCAAAACATAATAAGGGTGAAACACTATATCAAAGTGGGTAAAAATCTAGGTTAAAAAACTCAAAATACCAAATTTTCCAGAACATTTGTACTTTTACCCAAAATAGTGAAATTTGGTTTGAAAACTCCCTGAAGTTCATATGACAATTGCGGGATATATAGAGGACACGGCATCGACCAACATAGAAAAGATGGAAAGAGAGTACTTCCAAAACACCTAGAGGAACCTAGATCACCTAAAACACCAAGTTCCTATGGTAGAGATACAAAAATTGTCATAGCATATGTAGGGGCATGTGGTACCAAGGTCTTTGGTATGAATTTTCTTGCGTCTATCCAATGCCATAGTATGATACTAAGACACTCACAAGGGGGTAGGGCACTCAGAAGAGATATACATGTATACCACCCTGTTCAAGGAAATATACTATGTTTTTCCGTGGTCATATGAGAAAATTCCATGCATAGATCACCGCATTGTCAAGATAAAAACATGCCAAAACCTTGAAAGGATTCATGGTATGATTATTTCCCATGGGTATGAAACCTTTGAGTAGCTATTCCTATCACTACTTCTTCATGATCACCTTATTTCCCCACCATAAACTTTTTAATGGATCAAATGAAATTGTTTTTATAATGAATTGGAATGTAATAATGCAATTTAAAAAAAAAAAATGTCAAGAATTGAATACACTCTTATACCTGTGCTTTCATCACAATTTTACCCTTCAAGAAAAAGCATACACTTGCAAACAATTCCAAGTATACCACAAAGGGGGTCATCTAGCATAGTGCTCAATCTTGTGGCTAAATTTCGGTGTTGTTGCAACTCAATTGTTATTATTCTTTGGCCATTGGATTCAATCTCAAGCAAAGAAGAATGAGGTCTTTTCCCACCTTCCTAACGAGCTCCTTTGTTTCTTCTCAAGAGTTTTCTCCTTAATACAATTCATGGGACCTATGGGTAGTGATTTTGATGCAGATGCTCGATGATGCTACCTCCTCATCATCTTCTTTAACATGAACAACATCTCTAACTAGTTATTATATTGGACATGACCATCTTTGAGACGTTTCTTCTACTAATCTTGCTTATTTTCCATCACTCTTGTTCTTGGCAATAAATTATAAAGACTACCTAAAGATAAATTGACACAATGCGATCAACTCAATTCCATCCTTGAAAACCCTTTATAAAATTATGATACTTAAAAAAAAATTCACCATGGAAATGTTAATCAAACTATTGTTAAATCTATGCAAAAGGTCATTTTTCTTCAAAATGTCCTTAGAAATCTCAAATTGATGAATTTGCAAAATAAATCCAACGAGAAGTCATTAAACGAATAGATCAACTCAAGGGAAAAACAATGTATAATCTCCTCTACAAATAATTCTTAAGATCAAGATGTACCATGGGCTCAATGACTTTCGTTTGACTTAAAGTTTAAGATTAAATGACTTTCGTTTGACTTAAAGTTTACGATTAAACGTATATTAAAATTATTATACAATTCATATTTTATCCAAAATATCCACTTTTCCAAATGAGCTCACTACTGAAACTCAAATCCAAATTTTTTTCAGATGGATTGGGTATGTCAGTGAGTGAGAATCTGATCAATTTCTCACCCAAAACTCTCCCTATTTAAGAGCATTTAAGAAATGGAAGATGAAGTCTAAAAAAATGCTACTAACTCCATTAAAAATCGAATCAGAGTGTTTGTTGTGTCACACTAGCGATTCGTAGAGGTATACTGATTTTACAAACAAAGTCTTCTTACCATCGTGCATTGCATTATTATTAAAACAAATAGTTACAGTGGAACTACGTGGAGCTAAGTCTATAAGAAAAACAAAGCTTTGGAAGAGAAAAGTGACATTGAAAAATTTCAACGATGATTTACAATTGGTTGCCCGTTATTGTCGAGCACGATGGCTGATGGGAACGGAGATGAGAGCATCAGAGAAATGGCCAAACGCCTCACAAATCTCTTCTGTCTCCTTGGAAGGCGATAAGTCCAGCAATTGGGTACGCTGGCCAATATACAGAGGAAGAATTTTTTTGACAATGACTTTCTAAAGGCGATGATGCATAGATAGATATTTTAGGGATAAGAAAAAAGCAGAAGTTGCCTTGGCATCATCGCTACACATGTTTGCTTCATATCTAGCAGTGATGGCCTTCAACTCTCCCACCGAAAGTCTGCAAAATATTTCGAATTCCTCGATTCTTCGAAAATATTTACAAAAATTTATGAATACATGAATCTGGAAACACCTCCACACTAATTTGTAGAGTTGAAGAAGTAGAAACCCGAGTACGAAACAGACCAAGCCCACAACCATGAATATGGAAGAATGTCTGCCATGATTTCTATTCCAATGCTTTCTCCCCAGCACAACCAACCCCTGGGGGAATTGTTTCCACCAATTTGCCCATTCAAAATTTAAATTTGGTTATAGCATGCTCGTAGGCCAGGTTAAGTCGTCGGTGCAGTTACATGATGGACTCATGGTGGATGGATCATGGCATGCCATGATGGATGGGCGGAACGGAGCGTTGGGCGGCGGATGCCCGAAACGTCTCATCGGGCATATTTCTTTCGTTCAGTGATTTGATTGGTAAAGTCTACGAAGGTATACATACCCTACTCCCCTCTAGATTTGAACCTGTGACCTCTTAAGAAGAAACACATGTTCTTAACCATTAGGCCCACTCAAGGCTATAAAAGTGCATTTCTGACCATTCATTTTAAGTTAGCAGTAGTACTATAGAGTATACATCTAAAAATCTTATAGTGATGATGATGGAATATGTAATGTGAACAAAATGTATGCTCTCTAGGAGAATCTGATAATTTGATCCATTTTGACAGTATTTGTATGATTTGTATCAGAATTTTTATATTTCTTAATATAAGTTTTTTATTTTTCTGAAAAAAGAATCGTATTCTGAATAGTATCTAAGGATGTGCATTTCTGAACATTCATTTTAAGTTAGAAGGTATTGGAAATGTCCTCTAAAATTAAAATTGTTTTCTTGATTATTGGTGGAAAATAAAGTGCTCATATGGGATAATCTCCATCTTAGGAGTTTTGAAGGCTTGAGCCTCTGTTCTATGTGTAAGAAGGACTCAGAATTGGTGTATCATTTGTTTGTGGATTGTCCCTTCTCCATTGATGTTTGGAATAGAGTAAAACAAACTTTAAATCTTTCGGGTCTGTGGTCGGGAAACACTATTCCTGAGTGTTTTAAGAACTGAAAAAATCTGAATACAAGTTATCCCAATCTCTCGGCCTACATTTGTTGGCACACATGCTTGGAGAGGAATCGTGCGATCTTTGAGAATGGGAAGCCATCAATACATAAGGTGGTTATCATGTCTCTACTGGCATTGAAAGATCACAGGCCGACTATTAGAAAAAAGTAGGTTCGAAGCATTTCAAAGAACCCTGAGGCTAGGTGCTTGGCTGGATGGTTTGATGGTGCGACCTATGCATCTGGTCTTAATAGTGGAGTTGGTGGGGTCATTCGGATAAACGAGAACATAATTTTCAAATGGTATTTCAATTGTGGTTCGGGTACCAATACTAGAGCGGAGTTGCTTGGAGCTTGGGCTCTTCTCACACTTGCTAAATTCGACTTGACATCTTAGAGTTCTTTGTGCAGGGTGACTCAAGGATTATTATTGATTGGATGATCGACAAGGGACGTCTTCAAGTTATATCCCTGGAGTGCTAGAAGGACAGCATCTCTGAACTCAAAAATCTTTTCCACTTTATCTCCTTTCAGCATGTGTATCATGAAGAAAATTCTGATGCAGACAACCTCTCTAAGATGGCACTTCATAGGCCTCTTGGAAAAATTGAATATTTCCAATGTGTTGGGGATCATGAAGGCCCACATATGTTCATAGATCTTTTCTAGCTTATGAAAGTTTTGTCTTTTTAACCCATGTTTTGGAAGTCTATTAGGATATAGGATCTAGAGTATTTTGGTTGTCCTGTATTGAGGTCACAAGATAGGTTGACTTTGATGTCATTTTGATGGGTAGTTATATCTACCAATTTTGAGAATCTTTGCAGTTGTTTGTTGAAGTTTTCGGAGAATGTTATCATGTAATGAATAGTTTATAATCTCTATGAATATAAAGAGATTTTTTTTGTGGAAAAAAAAGGTAGTACTTAACTAAAAATCGTACCCAAGGATGTGATAAAATGAATGGTCAGAAATGGTTCTCTTAGATCTCACGTAACCAGGGTGTATGGAAATACCTCCTCGCATGCAAACAGGATACAATAAATCAGCCGACGTTGCCTGAGTGCGGAGACCCACTTCGTGAACGATGTTCCCCCCAGAGTTGTCGCCCATCAGAATGCATCGATTGAAATCGGCGTAATGAGTGAGCCACGGTTCCTCTGTCTCCCCGCAGGCCACCGAGCGGAGCCATAGAAGAGCGCCAAACGAATCATCGCAGGTTGTGGGGAGACGATGCTCCGGAGCGAGCCTGACAACGATTTGACTGGTAAAGTCTACGAAGGTATACATACCCTACCCCCTCTAGATTTGAACCTGTGACCTCTTAATAGGAAATACATGTTCTTAACCATTAGGCCCACTCAGGTTGTATACATTCACTTTATAAAGTGCATTTCTCACCATTCATTTTAAGCTAGCAATAGTACTACAGAGTATAAATCTAAAAATATTACTGCTATGATCATGGAATATGTAATGTGAACATAATGTATGCTCTTGTGGTTCCATTAGAATGTATGACTCATGACATGATGACAATGCCCATGAATGATAAATACCATAAGAAGATGGAGGGAACATCACCAACCTAGACTCAAGAACCAAGTGATCAAATTTTATTTGCAAATTCATTTGAAAATATAATAATTTGACCTAAAACCCTATCAACTGACTTTGAAAGAGATTATATGATCACTATGACTACTAGACACTAACAAGAGGTAATTAAATTGTGGATATTTTTAATAAATACAATTTTTTCATTTTTTTGTGTATATGATCATACTCATTTAATATTTATGCTTTCATAATTTATTAATATTTACCATGGTTATAACTTATATTTAATATTGGTGAATTGTGAATTTTTTATCGGTCAGTTGCTCAAGATTGGGATGCACTACATTTATACATTGCAAACAATCTCGACTCAATGAAGGTATCGATTGATAGATGTAACAGTAGGTTACATGGAAAGAACTGTCTGAATTGGTTGGAGAAGCTCGTCGTAATGGAGATTCTGATGTTACGCAAAGGGAAATAGATTTAGCATATTGTTTGAAAGATGGAAAGGCAAGAAAATTCACCCATTTTATTCAGTTATTTTATATTATATTAATGTGACTGTAGGTGTGTTTTTTTAATATTATACTTTCTAAGTTATATAAATTTGTTTATTATTAATTGACAATGAATCTTTTACATGTCTGGCATATTGCAGTTGAAACACCACAAGGCTATGTGGTGTAATGGTCGTAAATTTCGCATCAAACAGTTGGATGAAACCAGAAAAAATTATGATAGTGGGATAACTGTAGTATTCCAGGTCACTAATGTTTCCTCTAGGAATGACAGACGTCCTCGAGAATCTGAAAATAGATACTATGGTTTTTTGAATGATATAATTGAATGTGACTTTAATTCCTTCAAATTAGTTTTGTTTGATGTCAAATGGTATAGGTTACGAATGCATGAACATGATGAGGAAAGAATTGTTATTCAACATGCCAACGGATTTCAGATGATAAAAACAACAGTTTTAAAAAAAAGATATGACCGCTATGCTTTTCCAAGTCAATGTGAACAAGTCTTCTACTCAAAGGTTCCAGGTAAGAGGGATTGGTCATTTGTTGTTAGATATGATCCAAGAGGAAGGCCAATAAAGTATACTGTAGATGAATAAAATGATATTGAAGAATAAGATGATGTAGAGCTAGAGCAGGAAGAATATGGGTCGACAAATGAAGAAAACGGAGAAGATGAACCGGGTGTAGGAGACAATGCGCCAAATCTTGATGATGATATCGATGAAGATATGCTCGAAAATGACATTGATGATGATGATGATATCATCAATCCTTTCAACATTTCTTTTGAACCGGATGTTGATACATATGTCGAGTTGGATGATCAAGAAGAAGATACAGAAGAAGGATGATATAAATGTTGTGTTGATCGATGAGGTACGTAACTAGATATTTTAATTTGTATGAATTATTCTCTTTAAATATTTTTTTATGTGGGTTAATTACATGTTTTTAAGTTTTATTTCATTTTTGTTTTGGTAGTTTCTATGCATGATTACTATGTACTTCTTTTGTTTGTTTTCTATTTTATAGATTGGGTATTGGGGAATTGAGAGCGATGCGAGGGGGGAGGAACCATATGAGCTTCCACCTTCACGTGGTTGGCCTTGTTTAGTAGAGAATAAATTATTCTCGAAAATAAGAGAAGTTCATTCATTCATCTTTATACTCAAAGATTACTCATAGACCCACTCTATATACCATCTCATCTCATCCTCATTTTGTTTTAATTTTCTGATTGTTCGAATTTTAAAGGAAACAAGTATTAAAAGACATTGTACTAGGCCTAGAGTACATGATGGGCAACAATGACCTATGAATGGGTCCAACGTTGAATTTTTTTCAACATGTTTCTGTATGCACCGAAATTTGACATGGATACTCTGTTCACATTTGACATGCACCAAAATTTGACATGGATAATCTGTTCACATTTGACATGCACCGAAATTTGACATGGATGGTCTGTTTCATGTCAAATTTCATGATAGTTCTAACAACAATATTATAGAAGGGAATTTCCATGTCAAATTTCAATATAGTTCCGAGAACGATTCTATAGAAGGGAATGACGAATCATGACAATGAGAGGTGCATCATGATGAACATTAATGCAAGTGTGGACGATCTCAAAGATTATGTGGGGACATCATACATCCTTGAGTATTGAAACTCTCCCATACCATCAAGGCATGTGTCTAGTCTAACCATGTCAAATTTCGATGCATACAGGTACATATTGAATAAATTTCAACATTGGCCCCATTCACTGCTCACTATGCGGGGTCGGTGCATGACATTTTTTGTGGGTGAATTGAAGCTTATGCGAAATCAACTCGACTTGGTAATTCAATAATCAAACCCTCCTTAAGTATTATGCAGGGACATCAAACATCCTTAAGTATCGTGATGGGTGTTATGAGATCCTTAAGTATTATGGGGGTTCGGTGGAATAAATTTGTGATGGGTGTATTGGAAGTTCCATGTCAAATTTCAAGATAGTTCCGACAACAATTCTATAGAAGGAATGATGAATGATGACAATGAGAGGTGCATCATGATGAACATTGATGAAAATGTGGACAATATCAAAGATTATGTGGGGACATCATACATCCTCGAGTCTTGAAACCCTCCCATACCGTCAAGGCATGTGTCTAATCTAATCATCTCAAATTTCAATGCATCCAAACACATATTGAAGAAATTTTAACGTTGGCCCCATTCATTGCTCATTATGTGGGGTCAGTGCATGACATTTGTGGTGGGTGAATTGTAGATTTTGCGACATCAAATCGACTTGGTAATTCAATAATCAAACCCTCTTTAAGTATTATGCGGGGACATCAAACATCCTTAAGTATCATGATGGGTGTTATGAGATCCTTAAGTATTATGTGGGTTCGGTGGAATAAATTTGTGATGGGTGTATTGGAAGTCCCATGTCAAATTTCAAGATAGTTCTGACAATGGTTCTATTGAAGGCAATGGTGAATGATGACAATGAGAGATGTAGCATGATGAACGCTGATGAAAATGTCGAAGATCTAAAATATTATGTGGGGATATCATACATCCTTGAATATTTAAACCCTCCCATACCATCAAGGCATGTGTCTAGTCTAACAATGTCAAATTTTGATGCATACAGGCACATATTGAAGAAATTTCAATGTTGGCCCCATTCACTGCTCACTATGCGGGGTCGGTTCATGACATTTGTAGTGGGTGAATTGAAGCTTATGCAACATCAAATCGACTTGGTAATTCAACAATCAAACCCTCCTTACTTATTGTGTGGGGACATCAAACATCCTTAAGTATCAAAACCCTCCCATACCTTCAAGGAAATCTATCTAGTCTAACCATGTCAAATTTCGACGCATACGAGAACAGATTGAAAACATTTCAATGTTGGCCCCATTCATTGCTCACTGTGCGGGTTTGGTGGAAGAAATTTGTGATGGGTGTAATGGAAGGTCCATGTCAAATTTCAAGATAGTTTCGACAAAGATTCTATAGAAGGGAATGACAAATGATGACAATGAGAGGTGCATGATGAACGTTGATGAAAATGTGGATGATCTTAAAGATTATGTGGGGACATCACACATCCTTGAGTCTTGAAACCCTTTGATACCATCAAGGCACATGTCTAGTCTAACCATGTCAAATTTCGATGCATACAAACAAATATTGAAGAAATTTCAACATTGGCCCCATTCACTACCCACTATGTGGGGTCGGGGCATGACATTTGTGGTGGGTGAATTGAATCATCTGCGACATGAACTTGACTTGGTACTTTAGTAATCAAACAAAGTGGTTAAATCCACTTTAACCAAGAGAATCAACAATAGAGCCACTTGAGTAAATGAAGTCAATTTATTGATGGTTCATCCATTGGGGTTTCAAGCTAGGAATCAAACCTACTAGAAATTGGCATTGGCAAGAGGAATGGAATTATGATTATGTTCAAAATTATCCAGTTTGGGTTGCTAGTGTTACCCCTCATTTTACATGCAATGCATGCAATGACAATATGGGAGGGTTGTTGATACTGAGAGGGGGGTGAATCAGTATCAAGTACAATTTAAAACCTTTTTTAACTTATACTTAAACCATTCAACTATATCCAATGAGAAATGAACAAAAGTATAAGAGTTACACCAATACACCATGCAATATATATGAGAAATAATCAATAGTTTATTGTTCAAGGGAAGTAATGACTTCCAAAGGTAGCGACAACTTCCAAATGTAAAGGGAGGGATAAACCTCCAAGAGGAAGATACAATCCTCCAATATCAAGAGAGAGTTTAACTCTCCATCCTTGCCCCTTCCTTCCACCCAAGAATATATGAGAGATAATAAAACTTTACATTAAATCATCACCATCAACCAATCACTACATAGAACCTGATAATGCTTCCTGAGACTTCTTCAATTTCTGCAATTCTTCAATACTTGGAGTACTTTGATCCTATAGATAATATTACTCAATGTATTATCTAAAACTCCTCCAATTTTCACTCCTTGAATCGTCCCCAAAAGGAGGTTATAGAAAGAATGGTAGACTTTATTCAATTCTGGTCTATTCAAAAGACCCGACTTGTACAACATGCCCCACGCTCAATATTTAACATCCGATTATGAAACTCGCACACAAGAAACTAAAGTCCATAATATTTCCAATGGAAGTGGTTCCACTTCATTTGTATTCTTTATGAATAAGTTATGACTTTTTTACCCGGAACACCTGTTTATTGACTAGCTTCAGGACTGGTCACAAACCCTATCTTCCACAGAGTGTATCTCCATAATTATAGCGAATCAAAGGATGAAATTTTTACCAGAGGTACCTTGATATTTATTTTGAATACCATATCTATTTCACCATCTGAATCGTTCTAGAAAAAAAAGTTATAGAAAAAATGGTAAGATGACCTGAAAATAACATACCTTAGAACACATCACCAAAAGACTTCATCCTCCCTTGAAATTTGGTCTTCTTTACTTCTGATTTCCTCTGAAATTCCAATTTTATCAAATGAATGTATAATGATGTTTATTTATACCATTTATGTCACTTCCTTTTAACATTAGGGCTGACCTGACACTTTCTTATTTTGTAATTCTTTTCTTTAATTATTT
>JZKD02S0321618.1:601614-621023 GCA_000966675.3 Picea glauca
TTTGTCCATCAATGGGTAAAATGAATTATAACTTCTGTTGAAAAATCCATGATTATTTCCATATCTTCTGTTTACACCATTCATGTTTCTTGCGTATTTGTTCCTTTCATTGATTATGCAATTAATTGCCTTATGTCCAATTTTTTTGTAAGTATAACAGTGACCAAGAAAGAAATTTTGATACCTGGGAGTAAGTGACCTTCTTTGTGATGTAGTCCATCTGGGTTCATGATCTACTCTTCTATAGTTTCCTTCATACTGATTGAAGCTTCGTTGATTTCTGAAGGTAGGAGGTCTTCTTGGATATTCATCTCTTTTGTAATCATTCCTTCTTTTTGGTATCCTGGTCCACTTCTCATCAACTGTTTATGTAGCTCTTTCTTCAACCTTGTTGTTGGTATTTGCATCTTCTTTGTATGAAGTTTCACCCATGCATCCAAGATGTGTTAATTCTTTTGGCACTTGAGAGTTTCTTAAGCTCTTCCTCAATGAGACAACTTCTTGTTCAATTTTCTCACAATATTCTTCTTTTTTTATCATTTGGACCTTCTTTACTTCTGCTATTTTGCTTGCTTCTTCGAGTAGAGTTTTCAAGGAAATGGTTTCTTCTCTTAGTTTCTGAAAGTCTTCTAATTGTTTCTTTAAGCTTAGAACTATCTTTTCATAACTACCCAATTCACTTCTTAGTTTTCTATGCGTGTCTTTGAGCTTGCTAGTTTCAATCTCAACATGCTTCAATTTTTTAAGATTTTCATATTCTTGTTTAATCATTTCTACTTCATGATTTTCTTCTTCTTCATTGTCATCTCTTTCAAGCCTTGGATGAGGACATTCAAATTCAACATGTCCTACTCCTTCACAATTTAAGCAAAAGAACTAACCTCTATTTTCTTCTTTGAAATCTGAGATGTTGTAATCTTCTTCAACTTATTCTTCTTCTTCTTCTACTTCTTCCCTTGAATAAAGGTCTTGTATCTTGTCCCAAATCTCTTTTGTTGATGCACATGATCCCACCTTGGATTTCACTGAATCTGTCAATCCATCCAAGATGGTATCTATTGTCAGTTTGTTGTTCCTTTTTGCTTCCTTCTGAGCTGCAGTCTTTGATTTCTTCAAAGAATTGTATCCTGAAGCAACTGAGAACCAAACATCTTCCCCAAGAGCTTTCAAGTAAGTTTCCATTCTATTTTTCCAATATTCAAAATTGCTTCCATCAAATGGTGGAATTCCATTTGGAATGTTGTCTTCCATTCTGCATAGGATCTTCCTTCCAGTGGTTAAAATGTACTGAAGGTAACCCGCTCTGATACCAATTGTTGATACTAAGAGGGGGGTGAATCAATATCAAGTACAATTTAAAACCTTTTTTAAATTATACTTAAACCATTCAACTATATCCAATGAGAAATATACAATAGTATAAGAGTTACACCAATACACCATAATACACCATGCACAATATATGAGAAATTATCAATAGTTTATTGTTCAAGGGAAGTAATGACTTCCAAAGGTAGCTACAGCTTCCAAATGTAAAGGGAGGGATAAAACTCCAAGAGGAAGATACAATCCTACAATATCAAGAGAGAGTTGAACTCTCCATCCTTGCCCCTTCCTTCCACCCAAGAATATATGAGAGATAATAAATCTTTACATTAAATCATCACCATCAACCAATCATTACATAGAACATGATAATGCTTCCTGAGACTTCTTCAATTTCTGCAATTCTTCAATTCTTGGAGTACTCTGATCTTGTAGATAATATTACTCAATGTATTCTCTGAAACTCCTCCAATTTTCACTCCTTGAATCCTCCCCAAAAGGAGGTTATAGAAATAATGGTAGACTTTATTCAATTCTGGTCTATTCATAAGACCTGACTTGTACAACATGCCTCACGCTCAATATTTAACATACGATTCTGAAACTCTCACACAAGAAACTAAAGTTTGTTCTCTTTCCAATGGAAGTGGTCCCACTTCATTTGTATTTTGTAGGAAGAAGTTATGACTGTTTTACCCGGAACACATGTTTATTGACTAGCTTCAAGACTGGTCACAAACCCTCTCTTCCATAATGTATCTCCATAATTATAGTGAACCAGGAGCTGAAATTCTTACCAGAGGTACCTTGATATGTCTTCTCAATACCATAGAGATTTCACCATCTGAATCTTTCTAAAAAAACGTTATAACAAAAATGGTAAGATGACTTGAAAATAACATACCTTAGAACACATCACCAAAAGACTTCATCCTTCCTTGAAATCCGACCTTCTTTACTTTTGATTTCCTCTGAAATTCCACTTGTATGAAATGAATGTATAATGATGTTTATTTATACCATTTATGTCACTTCCCTTTAACATTAGGGCCGACCTGACACTTTCTTTTTTTGTAATTATTTTCTTTAATTATCTTCAGGACCTACATGTACATCCTTCTTCAATTCACTTTGTCATCTTCAAAAATTCATTTCTCCTCAACCAAGAGGATCCACGTGAAATTCCAGATACAAACGAAAACAACATGATGTATTCTATCCATCCATGGGTGTTGTATCTACATGTGCATTTTCCTTCATGTCCAAATACCTTCATCAATTTTGCGGTCCAAAACCCATGACTAGGGTTGACATCAATGACAACAACCAATCTTCCAACAAAGGGTTTCCCGACTCAAACATGACTCACACAAAAAATTTCACAATCAAACAAGAATCCTATAGAATAATTGATGTGAAGGGTGACATGCCAATGTTTTGGGTGGCATTGCCTGCTCATGTACTTGACCCTTCTTATAAGTGACATGTGAATGGGGCCAATGTTGAAATTTTTTCAATTTCTCCTTGTATGGACTGGAATTTGACATGGTTAGAATAGACACATGTAATGACAGTATGGGAGGGTTTACAGACTCAAACATGACTCACACAAACAATTTCACAATATTACAACAAGCCTATAGAATAATTAATGTGAAGGCCGACAAGGCCAATTTTTTGGGTGGCATCGCCTGCTCATGTACTTGAAACTGACACATATAAATCAGGACATGTGAATGGGGCCAACGTTGAATTTTTTCAATTTGTGCTTGTATGGACTGAAATTTGACATGGTTAGACTAGATGCATGCAATATCTTCCATTGTCCTTCAATTATTTTCAATTGATTCTTCCATTGTCCTTTCAATTATTTTCAATTGATCATGAATATCTTTGATTTTAACACTCCTCAACACTCATTTTCATATCTACGATCTTRTTGGAGATTTTTTTTATCATCTRYTGYAGSTTTTCTAGATCCCCTCCTTCTTTAWCAGRCCCTTSTTWTGTTTKTTTTAMCGAGGATMTTGTTAAYAAAAKTCCTCTCTTAGGTATAGGTTGGGTTTCCTTTTTTATTCATGAGATATGACCTTCTTTTCACCCTTTCATTTGAAATTCAATCGTTTTAGCTTCTTTGAAATTTTTGGCTAGAGTATGTTTGGCAGCCCTTTTTACAAGCATGGAAATAGAAGTTGGGAGAGAATTAGCATATAATTCAATTTGAAACTCTTGGGTAGGTTCAGGCTCGAGTTGGAATTTATTCAAAATGGTGGTTAACCTTTGGTTGAAATACTTAACCTTTTCTTTTGGACTCATAGTGGCGGCGAAAAGTTCAACCATTAAAGCTCATGTGGTAGCTTCTTCGACAAATTTGTCCTAAAAAATCCTTTTGAAAATTTGTCCAACTAGTTATGGAACCAACTGGCGGGTTGAAATACCAAGTCGAGGCTAAATTTTCAAAGGTATAAGGAAAAAACATTCACACTACATCCTTTTTTTTCACATTCATCAATCTTATAGCTAATATGAAATTCTTAATATGGTCCTTAGGCAATCTGGAGGTTTCAGGGTCAAATTTAGGAAGTAATTTTTCTGGATGTCTGGGTAGGTTATGCACCCATCCTGGGATTTCTAGAGCATCTCTTGGCAGCCATGGTTGGTTGTCTTGAGGTTGATTTCCCCCTTATCCATTTTCATCATTATTATCATCCATGTTTTTCGATTCAGAACCTGAGCGATCTGAGTTAGACCCTTCCTCTTCATATTCAAAATCGTCAGGCTCAGAGTAGTTACTGGCTGGTGTTTCGGGTATCATATTAAGGGGTTGTTCGATCTTTGTAAGGGAAAAATATATCAGGTCTTCTACTATGTGAACAAATACCTGGTCAGGGGTGTCAACAACTGGTCTTCTTATTTTTTTTCTTCGAGGAAGTAAAGGAGCTAAAGGTAATGCTCTGATTTGTTGGGCATAAGCTCTAGTGATTCTTTTGAACTTATTTAACTCTTTGTGGGGAAGATCATAAGGTATTTCAGTGTACATGTGTTCTTCCTCTTCGTGTTGAGGTGAGTTAGTCGTATTGAGAGTACTCTCTGTATGTGGGTTGTCTTGAGAGTGACTAGCCATGCATGTGGGTTGTTTTGAATCTATAGGCTTTGCGGAATATTTTATCATAAATAATTTTAGCCATGCATTCGTTCAGGCCCTTCTTCTAGCACCAATTCCATTGAGGGGTCTGATATCCCTTTAAATCAACAACAAGAACTAAAACCGATTAAGAGGCCCAATTATACTTGTAAGCGTTTGATGAGTGGTAAGGTTCTCCAGATTCATGATCTAGCTGGATCTATTGATGGGCTTTAATTGTGATTGACATATATGTCTTTTCTGTTAAGCCTTTCCTCAGTATATGTAGTTCTCTTTTTGGTTCTTTTCTAACCTTTATAAAAAAATAAAGATAGATATTTAAATTGGATGACAGATGATCTAGGATCTTTTCATCATGTGACTTATTAAAGAATTGTATTAAATGAGCATAAACTAAAGTACAATATAAATAAGGAAAATATCAAAAGGAAAGAGACATAAGAATGAAATATGAACAAAAAAACTCGATAACGGAGTTCGCCCCTGGTGTATTATGTCTCTGGGTCCTTCTCTCAAATGGGTAGGCCTTTTTATTAACTCCACAAAAGAATTGGGCAAAATACATAAGTATACCTCATTCTAGAGTTAAGCTACAGAATCTTTGATCAAATATGAAAACTAACATGACCATTGCCTTCTTGGTGTCGAATTACCTAAAAATGACTACCTCCATGCCTCGATCCAAGTATGGGACTTTCAGGCCCAAGAGACACCCCTGCCTAGGTTTTTGTGCCTGCCTTTGCAAATGAATGACTGGAAAAATTCTCGAAAAGCATGTCAATTATGTACGACCATGCCTTGGCCTCCCTTATGTCCCCAACACTAGTGGAAAACCCCCTTTTTATACAAAATCTAGGTGGTTATTTAATAAGTGAGTTGGTTGGCGCATTGGTTAGTGGAGCTAATTTAAGGCGTTTGTTTGGCAGAGGTTCCAGGGTCGAACCCGTGGACCTCCATTTCTTTTGGTGTGTAGTTTGGCAGTTGGATATATATGGCAGAAAATCTACCAAACTGGTAGAGATTCTAGCTAGAATGTTGGATATTCCATATATGGAGTGTGGTTGCATGAACTAGCACATAACCAAGGGTTCGGTCAAGGGCCTAGCCCTTTTCTTCTGCCCACATAGAGTATTATTAAACTTAAACAATATTTGTGCCATATTATAAACAAGTATTATGTAATGACATGTTGGCTAGCGTGGAGTGTAAGGCCCTTGTGCTAGGAGGTTAGGAGTTTGACTTCTGTCGGCTCTAATATATTTTTTAATGAATTGCACTGTAAGATGCCAATGGGGGGTTGCCACTTGGCAACCTCTCATTGGTTTTCCTCTTCCATGTGTCAACTGGAGACTGGAACACATAATATGCCACGTGTACCTGTAAGAAGTTGTCATGTATACCTATAACATCATGCCACATCTCCCTGTATAGACGTGCGATGTGCCACCCTTGCAGTAGTGACACATGTCACCTTGACCTTTGACTTTTTGACCAAGTTTGACCTGAACTTTGATCGCTTATAACTTTTGCATATGAGCTTCATTTGACGAACCGTTTGCGTTGTTAGAAATATTACGACACGCTCTTCACGAACATGTCATTTTTACTGAGTTTTAGAAACTTTTAATGTTTTCCCTTTCTCTGTCTGTTGAAGCCATTCTAAGCATCCTGAGTTGCCTCTGTGAGTTTTGAGATGTTCTTATCCTTCTCTAGATCCTTTTTGGATCACCCCTTCCCACTGAGAGATTTTTGGATGAGCAAAAGCTTTCATCAATCAATAGGTAAGTGAGGGAAGAGTCCCCTGACTTTGTCCTTCTCAATCCACTTTGCCTTGCTTGGATGTGTGCCCTTTAAGCCTACTCAAAGATAATCAACATCACCCTTGCATGAATTCATCATCCTTCTTTGCAGAATGATATATTCATGTAACTCATCCAAGTACTCAGGTGCAAACTCATCAACTGAAGGTATTGAAACTTCCTCATCCTGATCCATGATCATGGGAGGCTCAAAAAGTTTCAGGTTTTCTACATTCACAATGGAGTAAATCTGCATATAAGGTGGAAGATCTAAACGAAAAGCATTGGTGGCACTTTTCTCCAAGGTAGTGAAGGGTCCATATAAGATAGGCTTGAGTTTCTTTATTTCACCCTACAATCATTCTTTGTTGATGTGAAGCCATACCTGGTCTCCAACATGGAACTGATGATAAACCCTATGCTTGTCATGTCGAGCTTTATACTGTGCTTGACTCTTCTCCAACTATTCCCTAACTGTCTGGTGTATCTGATGGATCCTTTGGATGAACTTCCAGGCTCTGTCCTCTGTTCGTTATTCATTCACATCGACATCTCTCCCATACATTAAGTCCAAAGGAACCTTGGGCAGGTACCCAAAATATGTCTCAAAAGGTGAACTCTGAGTGGACGAATGTAAAGCTTAGTTATAAGCATGTTGTACATAGAGTATCTTTTCATCCCATAACTTAGGATACTTGTTGCAGTAGCCTTGAAGAAAAAGTACCATTGTTTTGTTTACCACCTATGTCTGTTCGTCGGTCTGTGGATGAAAATAAGTTCTCCTCTTCAATTTGGTGTCCATCATTCTCGACAAGCTAGTCCAAAAATCCCTAAGGAATCGAGCATCTCGATCTGAGACAATGGACATGGGTAACCCAAAGTGAACCCAAACATACTGAAAAAAGAGATTAGCAGTCTACTCAACAATGATCTTCTTTTTACATGGCGTCAAGATACACATATTTATGAGCCTATCCACTACGACATACAAATAATCATGACCCCATTTGGTCATTTTTAAACCCCCTACAAAATCCATGTAAATGATTTCCCATGGATGGGATGGAACAAGAAGTGGTGAGTATACTCCTGGTTTTCTATTAGTGGGCTTACAAGTAGAACACATCACACACCCCTTTACATATTTAGTTACAATTGCTTTCATTTGAGGCCAATAACAAAACCTTTGCAGATGAGCCATAGTTTTTCCTACCCCAAAATTCCCAGACACAAGAGAAGTGTGAGCTTCTCGTATTACATGGACTCGTTCACTTGTAGGAATACATAGCTTCCCAAGATGATAAAGTAATTTTCCGTGTAGACAATAGTTCTTTACTTGTGCACCATGGGTTAGATTCTCATATACTTCTTTAAAATCTTCATCGATGGCATATTATTCTACATATCTATCATGGGATAAAGAAGTATTCTTCAAAATAATAGAAGAAAAAATAGGAAGTCTAGAAAGCATATTGGCTACCTTGTTACTTGTACCCTTCTTGTACTTGATTACCAAATGAAATTGTTGTAGAAAACCCATCCATCTATAGTGTCGATATTGTTGCATTTTGGTATGTGCTTGGAGATACTATAAGGGTTGTTGGTCTATATGTATAATTGTTTCCTTCCCTAACAAGTAGTGCTTCCATTTCTTTATTCTTTGACCTAATGCATACAACACTTTATCATATGTAGGATAATTAACAACAGCTTGGTTAAAAGTTTCAAAGTGATAACAAATAGGCTTATGATATTGGATCAATATTGCACCCATGGCGTATCTGTTGGCATCTGTCTCAATCTCAAACGGTTGTTGAATATTCGATAGTGCTAATACTAGTGCGGAACTAATCTTCTCCTTCAAAGCGTCCAAATATTTTTGTTTCTTTGCTTCCCACTGAAAAGTGTTCTTCACACTGGTTAAGGCATGCAAAGGAGTTTCTATAAAGGAGAAGTTGGGAATGAATCTCCTCCAATAATGGAATGCACCTAAGGAGCTTCGAACTTCGGTTACACTCTTTGGCTCAAGCCATTTTACAATTACATCAATTTTGGAAGGATCAATTTTCAATTGTCCTACTCCTACAATATGACCTAAGTATACAAGTGCAGTCTTTCCAAATTCACATTTAGACATTTTCACATACATATTTTCCCTTTTCAAAGTATCCAATACTTGTTTTACATGCCTTACATGTTCATCCTAAGTCTCTCTAAAAACAAGAATTCCATCTAAATACGCAATCACAAACTCATATAGGAAAGGCTTGAATACCTCATTCATCACATGCATGAAAGTTTTCGGAGATTTACAAGGCCCAAACGACATAACTAACCACTCAAACAATCCTTGTTTGGTTTTAAAGGCAGTGTTCCATACATCCTGGTCTGCAACCCTGATTTGATGATATCCACTGCACAAATCCAACTTAGTGAAATAAACGACATTCTTCAATTGATCAAGTAAATCATCTATGCGAGGAACAGGGTAACGATTTTTCACCGGGATTTTATTTAAGGCCTAGTAATCGACACACATTCACCATGTGCCATCTTTCTTTGGCACCATCATGATTGGAGAACCACAAGGAGATGAACTGGGCCTGATGACCCCTTGATCCAATAAGCCATGTACCTGCTTCTTAATCTATGTCATCTCCACAACTGACATCCTGTATATGCCCACATTAGAAAGAGGAGAATCCTGCTGAAGATGTATCTCATGTTGGATTTCCCTCTTAGGAGGTAATCCATCTAGTTCCTGAAAACTATCATTATACTTAGAAAGAATATCAATTAATTACTTTTTATGAGATGGATCACACCATTGGAAAGCATCGAATGTCCCGACATCTTTCTCCTTGATAGACATGAGTACATATCTCTTATTAGTGGTTATGAGTTTTTTCATTTTCCCCGCACTAACAAGTTTCGTATTTATCCTCATGTTGTGAGCTCTAACAATATATTCCACTCCCCCTTTAGTAAGGTGGTATTTTTTCTCATGACGAAAGAAGACTGTTTTTCTCTCATAAAGATAAGGACTCCCCAACACTATGCCACATATATCAAGTGGTACAACATCCAAATCCACTTCATCAATCAACTTGGAAGCAATAGAAAATCTGACCCTACATTGTTTGGTGACATTAAGTTTTGCTTTATCACATACCCAACCAAGAGTATAAGTCTTTGGATGTGGTTTCGTTTCAAGACCCATCTTCTTGACAAGTTCTTCAGACATTAAGTTTACTTGGGAACCCGGATCGAATAATGTATCTATCTTAGTATGTTTAAATTCAACTCGTATATGAAATAACTCATTCCTCTTTCATTCATCATCATGAGATTCATTATTGGAACTTGAACTAGTATGAAGAGAATATTTACCTAGTACTCCAACCGTTGTGATCTTTCATTCATCTCCTGAATCGGAACCAACATCTTGTTGCACTATAGCAACGGTTTTTGTCTTCCCTTTTCCACCAAACTGTTTCAGTTTCTTTACTGGATGCAGTTTCCAACAATGTTCTTCATCGTGACCGCTCTTCTTGCAATGAGTGAAAGATGGTTTTCCTCCTTCTCTTGTTACTGCAACGGTCTTCTTGTCCTTCCTTTTGAACTTATTGAAAGTCTTTTGTGGGCAATTGGAAGGTTTCTTCATGGGATCTTCTTGAACATGGTTCCCGTTGTTATCAAGGTGAGTAGCTTGCACACAAAATTAGTCAAGACTAGTGGGGTTAAACAAGAGAAAAGTATGATGAATATCACTGTGAAATGTGCCAATATTATTCATTATAGTTTCATAAGAATCCAAATGAATATTCAATGCAAGAGATTTCTTCCTAAATTCTTATGTGAAACTTTGTACAGTTTGACCTTTACTTTGCCTTAAATTTTTCCATTCCATCATTTCTTTATGTAAATACCCTAATGGATAGAACTGCTTCCTTATCTCTATTTTAAATTTCAACCATGAGGAAAGAAGATTACCACACTTACTTATGTCTTGTAGCTTTCTCTCCCACCATACGAGAGCGGTGCCTTCCAACCAAAGAGAAGCCAATTTAACTTCAACTTCCACTTCATCAATATGTTGAACATGACAATATACTTTAACGTATCATATCCAATTATCTAGTTTTTTCAGGATTAGCATCTCCATTAAACATAGGTAATTTTTTTTTTACATCGAGCTTTAATAATGATTTCTTAAAATAGGTTCTATGGTTAGAATGTTGAGAGTGATGAGAATGCTCGGAGGAAGAAGAACTAGAAATTGAAGGCGAATATGGAGGCTCAAGAGGGTCTCTTCCAGCCCCTTGGTTTACCGAAGCATCATCATCGGGTGGTTCTTCCTTTTTCTTCCATTTCTTCTTCATCCTCTCCTCGTAATCTCCATACATTCGTTCAACCATTTTTGACATGTGATAAAAGACCATGTGAATGTTTTTCTCCTATTCATCACTCTTGTCCTATTCTTCCATCTTCTTCCTTAGGGATGCACGACCAACTTCGAGGATTGAAAGTGTTAATAGTTCCTTCACCCTACTTATTCTAGGCCCTAGTAAGCATTCATACTAAAAAATTCAAGTCAAAGACGACTGCTCTGATACCAACATGATCCAGGATCTTTTCGTTAGGTGACTTATTAAAGAATTGTATTAAATGAGCATAAACTAAAGTACACCATAAAGAAGGAAAATCTCAAAAGGAAAGAGACATAAGCATGAAATATGAAACAAAAACTTGATAATGGAGTTCACCCCTGGTGGAATACGTCTCCGGGTCCTGCTCTCAAATGGGTAGGCCTTTTTATTAACTCCACAAACGAATTGGGAAAAATACATAAGTATACCTCATTCTGGAGTTAAGATACAGAAGCTTTGCTCAGATCAGAAAACTAACATCACCACTGCGTCTGTGGCGTCGAATTACCTAAAAATGACTGCCTCCATGCCTCAATCTGAGTCTGTCACTTTCAGGCCCAAGAGACACCCCTACCTCGGTTTTCATGCTTGCCTCTACAAATGAATGACTAGAAAAAATCTCAAAAAGCATGCCAATTCCATACGACCACGCCTTGGTTTCCCCTATGTCCCCAACACTGGCGAAAAACCCCCTTTTTATAAAAAGTCTAGGCGGTTATGTAATAAGTGAGTTCATTGGCGCATTGGTTAGTGGAGCTAATTTAAGGCATTTCTTTTGGTGGAGATTCCAAGGTCAAACTCGTGGACCTCTGTTTCTTTTGGTGTGTAGTTTGGTGGTTGGATATATATGGAGGAAAATCTACCAAACTGGCGGAGATTCTGGATAGAATGGCGGATATACCATATATGGAATGTGGTCGCATGAACTAGCACATAACCAAGGGTTGGGTCAAGGGCCTAGCCCTTTTCTTCCACCCACATATAATATTATTAAACTTAAATAATATTTGTTCCATATTATAAACAAGGACTATGTAATGGCATGTTTCCTAGCGTGGAGTGTAAGGCCTTTGTGCTAGGAGGTTGGGACTTCGACTCCCGTCGGCTCCAATATATTTTTTAATGAACTGTACTATAAGAGGCCAATGGGGGGTTGCCACATGGCAACCTCTCATTGGTTGTCCTCTACCACATGTCAACTAGAAATTGGAACAAATAATCTGTCACATGTACCTGTAAGAACCTGCCACATATACCTATAACATCGTGCCACATCTCCCTATACGGACGTGCCACGTGTCACCCTTGTAGTGGTGAAACGTGTCACCTTGAACTTTGACTTTTTGACCAAGTTTGACCTGAACTCTGACTGCTTATAAATGTTTCATACAAGCTCCATTTGACGAACCATTTGTGTTGTTAGAAATCTTGCGACGTGCTCTTCGCGACCATGCTACTTTTACTGAGTTTTGGGAACTTTGAATTTTTTCCCTTTCTATGTCTGTTGAAGCCATTCTGATCGTCCTGAGTTGCCTCTGTGAGTTATGAGTTGTTCTTATCCTTATCTGGATCGTTTTTGGATCAACAGAGAGAATCTAACTATGTGTTGGGGGAAGGTTGGGTTGCAGGATAATTTTTATACCTTAGCATGCACACACAGAAGATCTAAACTACTTCAAACTAACATTAATACCATTTTGATTAGTAGACATTCAACATTGTCTAAGATAACAGTTACAGAAATAAAATATATACATGACAAGAAGTTAGCGCAAGAAAAAGTAATTTTCAATGCTCTATTATCAATCACAGGTTAACACAATCGATTTATATTCATCAACTAGAATAAAAGAATTGTTGCGGCATTATAAGATAACTTTAAATAATAGATACAACAAATATTACTCAATACAAAAACAAATATTGAATTTGAAGACAGAGATAATCCCCCTTGGTCCAATCACATTCACACCTTAGATGAAATAAGTGTCTTTGGTTCTAAATAATACTTCTTAATTAAAATAACTTGAACAGAAATAATTCTCTTACAAAATTTCAGAAAATTTTGTTCTCTCCAAAACCATCAACCTTTCTAACATACAAAAGATGCTTATTTATCATAGATGTGGAGGCCCTCGACCAATGTGGAACTAAGGCTTAACTCTACACATCGGTTGTAAAACAACTTATTAACTTAACTAAAACACACTTCTGGAGTATGTTAATGAAAAATCCAAACTTGACTTAACAAAAAGGAGTGGTTCTTATCACATAAAAAATACCACTTATTATGTCTGAATTTAAAAGAGTTTTGCAATTGAACAATTAAAAAATGCTACTAGAACTGAAGCTAGACTGATGTGCATGTTGGGGTGAACTGAGATTTGGTAGGAGATGATTGGGAGTGACAGAACTGTGTTCTGTATCGAGTATTGGCATGTGGCGCGTTGTTGGAGACCACTAGGAGATAGTTGGATGTTGGCAGTGTTTTTCTGCTACTTATCCCCTGGAGGAAAGAAGCAAGTCATCTGGCATTTTTTGGATTCTCTAATATTCTTTCTACAATCTATACATGTATTTTATCCATTCCTGGTTTGGCGCCCCCTTTTACACATTTTAAAGTGTGCAATAAATGTGGATGAGCCACTTCGGAAATCCAACATTCGGGGGCTTTAGAGCACAAAGTATACATATCCTCCAGAGGATAGAACTACCAGAGTCATTAACCAAAACTAATTACTTATTAACATGAGATTACCTTTGACCTTCATCATTACATGACTTCGAGACTCTGAATCATTGGGGTTCGGGAGTTTTTTTTTTAATGTTTAGCTTGGAAATACCCCAGAGGATGACCTCCCAAATATGACGTGCCATTCTGATGTCATATTACTGACGTGTCACAAAAAGGTGGGTGACACATGTCACTTAAAATAGTACAGATGATAGCCCCAAATGTGCTTAAAATAAGTGCCACATGTCTGAACTAATGAATGCCACATGTCTCAACTGATGGATGCCACATGTCATGATAGAAGAGTGCCACGCATCTCTGACTCTTCAGCGCTTCAGCACTTCGACAATTTGTGTTATCTCCAGGTTGGAATCTTCTTAAGTGCAATCTCTCGGAGTCATTAATTCATGGTTATTTCTAATTGATATGAGATTAAGACATTTTTACCATTAAATACTTCGAGAGTTCAAGACTCCGGCTCTTCGGGGTTCGGGAGTTTCTGTGTTTCTATGAATTGAAATCTTTCGGAGTGGCGATCTCCTGGATCTGACGTGTCCACATGACATCACTGTCGATGACGTTTCCACATGGAAGAGAGTGACACATGTCACACAGAATAGTGGATGACGTAACCCAAATGACCTGAAACGAGTGCCACATGTCGATGATCGATGGATTCCACATGTCTTCGCCTCTTCGACTCTTAGGCACTTCGATGATCTGTGATTTTATTGAAGTAAAACCTCCTGGATGGTTGATCCTTTGGATTTGACATGGTAGTCTGATGTCATATTGTTGATGTGTCACAGAAAGAAGGGTGACACGTGTCACCCGGAAATGGGAAGATGACATAACCAAAGGTGTCTGAAATGAGTGTCACGTGTCTCCACTAATGAATTCCACGTGTCTCAATTGATGAATTCCACATGGCTCCGGTTTTTTGGTATTCGAGATTTTTTTTAGTGTTAAGTGTGGATATCTCCTAGATGGTTGATCTTGCGAAGCGATGTTGCGGTTCGACATTCAAGAGTTTTCGACAAAGATGAGCTCAGACGTTTCAATGTCGAAGTCACAGATTAAAGTTTGTGTAACTTTGTGATTAAACCTCACACAAGTTTGAGACTCCACATACATGATATTCGTTGATATGCATCGACTGTTAGATCTCCACTGTTGAAGATTTGACCTGTCTGTTTGGCTTGAAATCTAAGCTCGAAATGGACTTCTCTAAATTGATGTGTCTTTCCTGTGGAAGATTACTGTGCATACAAAGGACTTGGTGATCTTGGATGTCTCTTGTGTACACAAAATACTTGGTGGACCTGATGCACGCTCAATCAATGACAAACATGATGACAAGTATTTCGAACTAAATCACGACATGCAATTATCCTTCAAGAAAACAAAAACAATTTGCACAAAGAATCAATCAAGAAAGATAATGATGAAAAACCAAGTCATTTAGTAATGGAAAACCGACTTAACCAACCAGAAGAGGAATAATTTCGATGAAGGCATAGGGAAAAGAGGCCGGAGAGGCGTGAGGAGCGTTTATTTTTCAGCGTCAGGGATTTTTCTTTTGACACAGGTTGATGTTTACTTTCCCTTCTTTGCTAGTTTTGACAGTGTATCGACGATCGATGATTGTGGTTGCATATGTTGACGGTTTAACTTTTTGGTCCACTGACACCGATGGTATCGATGATTTTTAGAAAAAAATTCGCAGGCTAGAATCAATGATTGGCGTGCACTTCCTCCCATTTATCCGATGTCGATGGTGCATCGACGATCAACGATTATCGTTGTTATGTGGGAATTTTGCCTCTCGGATTTCGCTGATGTTGATGATGGGTGCGTGGTTTAAATTATAAGTTGTGTATACTTAGTCTGAAAGCTAGGTTTACTTAGAGAAAAGGTCAATCTGTTCAACAATTCCAAACCAAACCGAAAGTGATCGATGATTAAAACATAACAAAAAGAAAAACTCCTTGATCCCTACACAACTGATTAAATTCAGAAAAGACAAAGTGGTACCTAAAAGAAAATTCACAAAAACTTTTAGGGTGTGTTGAGTGCTCAATAGGCTGCAGAAGAGGAGAAGTAAGCATGATAGGCTCATTTGGAGCCCCTGCAAGAGCAAGAAAAAATGATGATAGTAGAGTTGGAGACAAAAAAAGGAAAGATGGAACGACTGCATTCAAAAAGCATACAAGTGTTGAAGGAACACACCATAGTGTAGGTCATGGAGACCTTGACAGAGAAAAGTGCGCAGGCCAAGAAGCAAGTGGATTAACTAGCAAAATAGTTCTAGGAGTTGGATAAATGAGTGCAGAAGACACACACTTCTTGATTGGCTCGAGATGATCTGTAGGTTAGTGTTGGGGGTCTATTGGAGTAGGAAATTTTGGGAGTTAAGTGCAGTAAGTGAGGCAGAATGGACCAAAGGAGGTAGTGCATGCTAGAAAAGAAGGAAGATTAGTGCAATAGAAGGGAAAAGGAAGCATCACATGGAGAAAGAAGGAAGATCAGCGTAGAGTCAAAGCAATGATGAAGACCAACCACACGAAAGGAATTTGGAAAGTGGACAAGTTGAGTCCACTTAGGATTAGGGTTTTTTGAGTCATAATGTAAGGGTTTTTACCCATTTTGCAGTATAAATAAAGGATGTATGAGGTAGCTAGTTAGAATATGTAGTTTCCTAGCTCTAATTATAGTTCCATTGACATGCTCTTCGAAATATAGCCACCCTGGTTTATCCTTGAGAGCTTCGTTGGATAGCCTATCCGCAATTTTATTAAACTGTCTGTGAATGTGCATGAAGTTTAATGTTTCAAAACCTTGCTTTAGTGAGCTAATCTTATCCTTCCAATGGCTAAGATAGATAAGATCTAGATTGGCTTTGCCGCTTATCCAATCAATGGTGACCTTTGAGTCACTTGCCACCATTAATTTCTTAAAAGAGAAGTGTGTGGCAAGAAGTAGGAGTCCCCATAATCCCATCAACTCAGCTTTCATATTGCTCCTTGTTCCTCCAGCAAAATGTGCTTGGATGTTGTGTCCAGGTGTGATTTTTAAGTAAATACCTATACCACACTTGTCTGTTGATGTTGCACCATCAAAGAAACCAATAGGGTTGTCATTGAATTAGACTGGGTTTAGTACTACTGTTGTTTTATCTGCTTCTTCTTTATGTGGATGTTCTTGTATGGAGGTAAGAATTTTCTTGTAAATCCCGAGGACATTCAGGTACTGGTTTTCAAACAGAATTTTGTTTCTATATTTCCAAATATCCCACATAATCAGAAAAGGTATGTGTTTGTGGTTTGGCAATTTAAGAAACCAATATTTTAGATTTTCTTCTATGGTGGCCCTCTTCCACTCATTGTCAATCCCCATAGAAGTGAGGATATTGACCTAGATCAATTGGGTGGTCTGGAGTCTTGAAGACTAGACTTGACATCGAAAATCATGACTACTGGTCCCTAGATTCCTTACTTTTCCCAGCTTCTTGACATGGGAATACCTCCTCGCATGCAAACAGGGTGCAGTAAATCAGTCGACGTTGCCTGAGCGCGAAAACCCACCTCGTGAACGAGGTTCCCCCCAGATTTGTCGCCCATCAGCATGCATTGAAATCAGCGTAACGAGTGAGCCACGGTTCCTCTATCTCCCCGCGAGCCACTAAGCAGAGCCACAGAAGAGAGCCAAATGAATCCTCGCAGGCTGCGGGGAGATGATGCTCCGAAGCGAGTCTAAAATCCACCGACACACATATGACGTTGGATGCCCTAACGAGGCGACTATTGAAGTGATAATACATTTTCCAGTCGGCGTGGCTTATACAAAACCTTCCCCCGTGGAGACGCATGACCATGCCCACTCTCTTGTTTTCGTGTTGCTGTAGGGCGCTCTGAGGAAGATAAATGCGCACCCAGACTCCGGTTTCCTCATTGACAGCCACGTCTTTGATGGCCACTCCGTCGATGAAGGTGTCGTTGGAAGGGGGCATCGGCATGGTGAGAGCCAGAACTTGCTCGTCCTCCCCGCTCCATCTCCTTTCCATAGTGCCGTCGCTAAACACCCTGAGCCATCTAGACACCTCGTCGATCACCTCTTTACTCATTCTCATTTTCATATGGACAGACAGATCTCAGAATTACTGGAAGAAATTTCTTCACCCGGATACCCTCTTATGCTTATTTATGTCCACATACATATCTTACCCCCTCTGGATTTGAACCCTCTTAAGAGGAAATACATACTGCATTTCTGACCATTCATTTTAAGTTAGCAGTGGTACTACAAAGTATAAATCTAAAAATCTTACTGCTATGATGATGGAATATGTAATGTGAACTGAATGTATGCTCTTCTGCTTCCATCAGAATGTATGACTCATGACATGATGACAATGCCCATGAATGATAAAATACCATAAGAAGATGGAGGGAACAACACCAACCTAGACTCAAGAACCAAGTGATCAATTTTCATTTGAAAATATAATAATTTGACCTAAAACCCTATCAATTGACTTTGAAAGAGATTATTTGATCACTATGACTACTAGACACTAACAAGAGGTAATTAAATTGTGGATATTTTTAATAAATACAATTTTTTCATTTTTTTTTTTTGTGTATATGATCATACTCATTTAATATTTATGCTTTCATCATTTATTAATATTTACCATGGTTATAACTAATATTTAATATTGGTGAATTGTGAATTTGTTATCGTTCAGTTGCTCAAGATTGGGATGCACTACATATATACATTGCAAACAATCTAAACTCGATGAAGGTATCGATTCATATATGTAAAGGACGTCATGACAATAGGTTACATGGAAAGGACTGTCTGAATTGGTTAGAGAAGCTCGTCGTAATGGAGATTCTGATGTTACGCAAAGGAAAATAGATTTAACATATTGTTTGAAAGATGGAAAGGCAAACAAATTCACCCATTTTATTCAGTTATTTTATATCATATTAATGTGACTGTAGGTGTGTTTTTTTAATATTATACTTTCCCAGTTATATAAATTTGCTTAAAATTAATTGACAATCCATCTTTTACATGTCTGGCATATTGCAGTTGAAACACCACAAGGCTATGTGGTGCAATGGTCGTAAATTTTGCATCAAACAGTTGGATGAAACCAGAATTTTTTTTGATAGTGGGCTAACTGCAGTATTCCAGGTCACTAATGTTTCCTCTAGGAATGACAGACGTCCTCGAGAATCTAAAAATAGATAATATGGTTTTTTGAATGATATAATTGGCTCTGACTTTAATTCCTTCAAATTAGTTTTGTTCGATGTCAAATGGTATAGGTTGCGAATGCATGAACATGATGAGGAAAGAATTGTTATTCAACATGCCAATGGAATTTCGATGATTAAAACAACGGTTTTTGAAAAAAAAAATGACCTCTATGTTTTCCTAAGTCAATGTGAACAAGTCTTTTACTCAAAGGTTTTAGGTAAGAGGGATTGGTCATTTGTTCTTAGATATGATCCAAGAGGAAGGCCAATAAAGTATACTGTAAATGAAGAAAATGATATTGAAGAAGAAGATGATGTAGAGCTAGAGCAGGAAGAAGATGGAGAAGATGAACTGGGTGTAGGAGACAATGCGCCAGTTCTTGATGATGATATCGATGAAGATATGCTCGAAAATGACATTGATGATGATGATGATATCATCAATCCTTTCAACATTGTTTCTGAACCAAATGTTGATACATATGTCGAGTTGGATGATCAAGAAGAAGATACATAAGAAGGATGATATAAATGTTGTGTCGGTCAATGAGGTACGTAACTAGATATTTTAATTTGTATGAATTATTCTTTTTAAATATTTTTTATGTGGGTTAATTACATGTTTTTAACTTTTATTTCATTTTTGTTTTGGTAGTTTTTATGCATGATAACTATGTACTTCTTTTGTTTGTTTTCTATTTTATA
>JZKD02S0321618.1:630556-641306 GCA_000966675.3 Picea glauca
AGGAAATAAATGCGGAGAAAGGACAGTGAAGGATGATATGAGGGGAAGAGGGTTTACGAAGGAGGGGGATTATCATTCTATGAGGGATTGGATTGTGCAGGGTTCTCTTGGATTTGGGGAGAGGAGAGTTTGAGTTCTGTAGTCGGGAGGATTAGTACAGGGGGCACCGTCTTGCTGGGGGTTTTGGGCATGGGGGCCAGGATATCCATATGATATCGTGGAGCTAGGAATCTTTCCTAGTTAGCAGGGTGGAACATGAAGTGGTGAGTATAGCCCTGGTTTTCTATTAGTGGGATTACAAGTAGAACACATCACACACCCCTTTACATATTTAGTTACAATTGCTTTCATTTGAGGCCAATAACAAAACCTCTGCATATGAGCCATAGTTTTTCCTACCCCAAAATTCCCAGACACAAGAGAAGTGTGAGCTTCTCATATTACATGGACTCGTTCACTTGTAGGAATACATAGCTTCCCAAGACGATAAAGTAATTTTCCCTGTAGACATTAGTTCTCTACTTGTGCACCATGGATTAGCTTCTCATATACTTCTTTAAAATCTTCATCGATGGAATATTATTCTACATAGCTATCATGGGATAAAGAAGTATTCTTCAAAATAATAGAAGAAAAAATAGGAGGTCTAGAAAGCATATCGGCTACCTTGTTACTTGTACCCTTCTTGTACTTGATTACCAAATGAAATTGTTGTAGAAAACCCATCCATATGTAGTGTTGATATTGTTGCAATTTGGTCTATGCTTGGAAATACTATAAGGGTTGTTGATCTGTATGTATAATTGTTTCCTTCCCTAACAAGTATTGCTTCCATTTCTTTATGCTTTGAACTAATGCATACAACTCTTTATCATATGTAGGATACTAAACAACAACTTGGTTAAAAGTTTCAGAGTGATAACAGATAGGCTTACGATGTTGGATCAATACTGCACCCATGGCGTACCTGTTGGCATCTATCTCGATCTCAAATGGCTGTTGAAGATTCGATAGTGCTAATACTGGTGCGTAACTAATCTTCTCCTTCAAAGTGTCCAAATATTTTTGTTTCTTTCCTTCCCACTGAAAAATGTTCTTCACATTGGTTAGGGCATGCAAAGGATTTTCTATAAAGGAGAAGTTGGGAATGAATCTCCTCCAATATTGGACTGCACCTAAGAAGCTTCGAACTTCGGTTACACTCTTTGGCTCAAGCCATTTTACAATTACATCAATTTTGGAAGGATCAATTTTCAATTGTCCTCCTCCTACAATATGACCTAAGTATACAAGTGCAGTCTTTCCAAATTCACATTTAGACATTTTCACATACATCTTTTCCCTTTTCAAAGTATCCAATACTTGTTTTACATGCCTTACATGTTCATCCCAAGTCTCGCTAAAAACAAGAATGTCATCTAAATACACAATCACAAAGTCATATAGGAAAGGCTTGAATACCTCATTCATCACACGCATGAAAGTTTTCGGAGATTTACAAAGCCCAAACGACATAACTAACCACTCAAACAATCCTTGTTTGGTTTTAAAGGCAGTGTTCCATACATCCTGTTTTGCAACCCTGATTTGATGATATCCATTGCATAAATCCAACTTAGTGAAATAAACATCATTCTTCAATTGATCAAGTAAATCATCTATGCGAGGAAGAGGGTATCGATTTTTCACCGTGATTTTATTTAAGGCCTAGTAATCAACACACATTCGCCATGTGCCATCTTTCTTTGGCACCATAATGATCAGAGAACCACAAGGAGATGAACTGGGCCCGATGACCCCTTGATCCAATAATCCATGTACCTGCTTCTTAATCTATGTCATCTCCACAACTGACATCCTGTATATGCCCACATTAGAAAGAGGAGAATCTTGTTGAAGATGTATCTCATGTTGGATTTCCCTCTTAGGAGGTAATCCATCCGATTCCTGAAAACTATCATTATACTTAGAAACAATATCAATTAATTCCTTTTTATGAGATGGATCACACCATTGGAAAGAATCGAATGTCCCGACATCTTTATCCTTGACAACCATGAGTACATATCTCTTATTAGTGGTTATGAGTCTTTTCATTTTCCCTACACTAACAAGTTTCATATTTACCCTCATGTTGTGAGCTCTAAAAATATATTCCACTCCCCCTTTAGTAAGGTGGTATTTTTTCTCATGACGAAGAAGACTGCTTTTCTCTCATAAAAATAAGGACTCCCCAACACTATGCCACATATATCAAGTGGTACAACATCCAAATCCACTTCATCAATCAACTTAGAAGCAATAGCAATTATGACCCTACATTGTTTGGTGACATTAAGTTTTTCTTTATCACATACCCAACCAAGAGTATAAGGCTTTGGATGTGGTTTCGTTTCAAGACCCATCTTCTTGACAAGTGCTTCAGATATTAAGTTTACTTGGGAACCCGGATCGAATACTGTATCTATCTTAGTATGTTTAAATTCAACTCGTATATGAAATAACTCATTCCTCTTTTGTTCATCATCATGAGATTCATTATTGGACCTTGAACTAGCATGAAGAGAATATTTACCTAGTACTCCAACCGTTGTGATCTTTCATTCATCTCCTGAATTGGAACCAAGATCTTGTTGCATTGTAGTGACAGTTTTTGTCTTCCCTTTTCCACCAAACTGTTTAAGTTTCTTTTCTGGATGCAGTTTCCAACAATGTTCTTCATCGTGACCGCTCTTCTTGCAATGAGTGCAAGATGGTTTTCCTCCTTCTCTTGTTACTGTAGTGGTCTTCTTGTCCTTCCTTTTGAACTTATTGAAAGTCTTTTGTGGGAAATTGGAAGGTTTCTTCATGAGATCTTCTTGAACATGGTTCTCGTTGTTCTCAAGGTGAGTGGCTTGCACAAAAAAATAGTCAAGACTAGTGGGGTTAAACAAGAGAAAAGTATGATGAATATAACTATGAAGTGTGCCAATATACTTCATTAAAGTTTCATAAGAATCCAAAGGAATATTCAATGCAAGAGATTTCTTCCTAAATTCTTATGTGAAACTTTGTACAGTTTGACCTTTACTTTGCCTTAAATTTTGCCATTCCATCATTTCTTTATGCAAATACCCTAATGGATAGAACTGCTTCCTTATCTCTCTTTTAAATTCCGGCCATGAGGAAAGAAGATTATCACACTTACTTCTGTCTTGTAGCTTTCTCTCCCACCATACGAGAGCGGTGCCTTCCAACCAAAGAGAAGCCAGTTTAACTTTAACTTCCTCTTCACCAATATGTTGAACAGGACAATATACCTTAACCTGTCAGATCCAATTATCTAGTTTTTCAGGATTAACATCTCCATTAAACATAGGTAATTCGTTTTTTACATCGATATTTAATAATGATTTCTTAAAAGAGGCTCTATGGTTAAAATGTTGACAGTGATGAGAATGCTCGGAGGAAGAAGAACTAGAAATTGAAGGTGAAGATGGAGGCTTAGGAGGGTCTCCTCCAGCCCCTTGATTTACTGAAGCATCATCATCAGGTGGTTCTTCCTTTTTCTTCCCTTTCTTCATCATCCTCTCCTCGTAATCTCCATACATTCATTCGACTATTTCTGACATGTGATGAAAGACCATGTGAAATTTTTTCTCCTATTCATCACTCTTGTCCTCTTCTTCCATCTTCTTCCTTTGGGATGCACGACCAACTTCGGGGATTGAAAGTGTTAATAGTTCCTTCACCCTACTTATGCTAGGACCTAGTAATCATTCATATTCAAAAATTCAAGTCAAAGACGACTGCTCTGATACTAACACGATCCAAGATCTTTTCATCAGGTGACTTATTAAAGAATTGTATTAAATGAGCATAAACTAAAGTACACCATAAAGAAGGAAAATATCCAAAGGAAAGAGACATAAGCATGATATATGAACACAAAAACTTGATAACGGAGTTTTCCCCTGGTGGAATATGTCTCCGAGTCCTGCTCTCAAAAGGGTAGGCCTTTTTATTAACTCCACAAACGAATTGGGAAAAATACATAAGTATACCTCATTCTGGAGTTAAGATACATAAGATTTGCTCAGATCAGAAAACTAACATCACCATTGTGTCTATGGCGTCGAATTACCTAAAAATGACTGCCTCCATGCCTCAATCCGAGTCTGGCACTTTCAGGCCCAAGAGACACCCCTACCTCATTTTTCATGCTTGCCTCTGCAAATGAATGACTAGAAAAATTTTCAAAAAGCGTGTTAATTCCGTACAACCACGCCTTGGTTTCCCCTCTGTCCCCAACACTGGAAAAAAAACCCCTTTTTATAAAAAATCTAGGCGGTTATGTAATAAGTGAGTTGGTTGGCGCATTGGTTAGTGGAGCTAATTTAAGGCGTTTGTTTGGTGGAGGTTTCAGGGTCGAACCCGCGGACCTCCGTTTCTTTTGGTGTGTAGTTTGGTGGTTGGATATATATGGAGGAAAAGCTACCAAACTGGTGGAGATTCTGGATAGAATGGAAGATATGCCATATATGGAGTGTGGTCGCATGAACTAGCACATAACCAAGGGTTGGGTCGAGGGCCTAGCCCTTTTCTTATGCCCACATATAATGTTATTAAACTTAAATAATATTCCTTCCATATTATAAACAAGGACTATGTAATGGCATGTTTTCTAGAGCAGAGTGTAAGGCCTTTGTGCTAGGAGGTTGGGAGTTCGACTCTCGTCACCTCCAATATATTTTTTAATGAACTGCACTGTAAGAGGCCAATGGGGGGTTGCCACGTGGCAACCTCTCATTGGTTGTCCTCTACCACGTCTAAACTGGAAATTGGAACACATAATCTGCCATGTGTACCTGTAAGAACCTGCCGTGTATACCTATAACATCATGCCACATCTCCCTATACAGATGTGCCACGTGTCACCCTTGCAATGGTGACACGTGTCACCTTGAATTTTGACTTTTTGACCAAGTTAGACATGAAGTTTGATCGCTTATAACTTTTTCATACGAGCTCCGTTTGACGAACTGTTTGCGCCGTTAGAAATCTTGCGACGTGCTCTTCGTGACCATGCTATTTTTACTAAGTTTTGGGAACTTTGATTTTTTTCCCTTTCTATGTCTCTTGAAGCCATTATGAGCATCCTAAGTCACCTCTGTGAGTTATGAGTTTTTCTTATCCTTATCTGGATCCTTTTTGGATCAACAGAGGGAATCTAACTATGTGTTGGGGGAAGGCTGGGTTGCAGGATAACCTTTATACCTTAGCATGCAGACACAGAAGATCTAAACTGCTTCAAACTAACATTAATACCATTTTGATTAGTAGACATTCAACATTGTCTATGATAACAGTTGCAGAAATAAAATATATACGTGACAAGAAGTTAGTGCAGGAAAAAGTAATTTTCAATGCTCTATTATCAATCACAAGTTAACACAATCGATTTCTATTCATCAACTAGAATAAAAGAATTGTTGCGGCATTATAAGATAACTTTAAATAATAGATACAACAAATATTACTCAATACAAAAACAAATATTGAGAGATAATCCCCCTTGGTCCAATCACATTCACACCTTAGATGAAATAAGTGTCTTTGGTTCTAAATAAAACTTCTTAATTAAAATAACTTGAAGAGAAATAGTTCTCTTACAAAATTTTAGAAAATTTTGTTCTCTCCAAAACCATCAACCTTTCTAACATACAAAAGATGCTTATTTATCATAGATGTGGAGGCCCTCGACCAATTTGGAACTAAGGCTTAGCTCTACACATCGGTTGTAAAACAACTTATTAACTTAACTAAAACACACTGCTGGAGTATGTTAATGAATACTCCGAACTTGACTTAACAAAAAGGAGTGGTTCTTATCACATAAAAAATACCACTTATTATCTCTGAATTTAAAAGAGTTTTGCAATTGAAAAATTAAAAACTACTACTAGCATTGAAGCTAGACTGATGCGCATGTTGGGGTGAACTGATATTTGGTAGGAAATGATTGGGAGTGACAGAACTATGTTCTATATCGAGTATTGGCATGCGGCACATTGTTGGAGGCCACTAGGAGATAGTTGGATGTTGGCAGTGTTTTTCTGCTACTTATCCCCTGGAGGAAAGAAACAAGTCATCTAGCATTTTCTGGATTCTTTGATATTCTTTTTGCAATCTAGATGTGTATTTTATCCATTCCTATTTTGGCGCCCCCTTTTACACATTTTAAAATGTGCAATAAATGTGGATGAGCCACTTCGGAAATCCAGCGTTTGGGGGCTTCAGAGTGCAGAGTATACATATCCTCCGGAGGACAAAACTACCAGAGTCATTAACCGAAACTAATTACTTATTAACCCGAGATTACCTTTAACCTTCATCATTACAGGACTTCGAGACTCCGACTCTTTGGGGTTTGGAAGTGTTTTTTTTAATGTGTAGCTTGGAAATCCCCCAGAGGACGACCTCCCAAATCTGACGTGCCATTATGATGTCATATTGCTGACGTGTCACAAAAAGGAGGGTGACACGTGTCACTTGAAATAGTATAGATGATAGCCCCAAATGTGCTTAAAATAAGTGCCACGTGTCTCAACTGATGAATGCCACGTGTCTCAACTGATGGATGCCACATGTCATGATAGAAGAGTGCCACGTGTCTCCAACTCTTCAACGCTTCGGCACTTCGACGATTTGTGTTCGCTCTAGGTTGGAATCTTCTGAAGTGAAAATCTCCCGGAGTCATTAATTCATGATTATTTCTAATTGATATGAGATTAAGACATTTTTACCATTAAATACATCGGGAGTTTGGGACTCCGGCTCTTCGGGGTTCGAGAGTTTCTGTGTTGCTATGAATTGAAATCTTTCGGAGTGGCGATCTCCCGGATCTAACGTGTCCGTATGACATCACTGCCGTTGACATTTCCACATGGAAGAGAGTGACACGTGTCACCTGGAATAGTGGATGATGTAACCCAAATGACTTGAAACGAGTGCCACGTGTCGATGACCGATGGATTCCATGTGTCTTCGGCTCTTCGACTCTTAGGCACTTCAATGATATACGCTTTTCTTGAAGTAAAACCTCCTGGATGGTTGATCCTATAGATTTGACATGGAAGTCTGATGTCATATCGCTGACGTGTCACAGAATGAAGGGTGACACGTGTCACCCAGAAATGGGAAGATGACATAATCAAAGGTGTCTGAAATGAGTGCCAAGTGTCTCCACTGATGAATACCACGTGTCTCAACTGATGAATTCCACGTGGCTCCAACATTTTGGTATTCGAGAGTTTTTTTTAGTGTTAAGTGTGGATATCTCCTAGATGGTTGATCTTGCGAAGCGATGCTACGGTTTGACATTCGATAGTTTTCAACAAAGATGAGCTCAGACGTTTCAACGTTGAAGTCACAGATTAAAGTTTGTGTAACGCTACAATTGAACCTCATGCGAGTTTGCGACTCCACATGCATGAGATTCGTTTATATGCATCGACTGTCAGATCTCCACCGTTGAATATTTGACCTGTCTGTTTGGCTTGAAATCTAAGCTCGAAATGGATTGCTTTGAATTGATGTGTCTTTCCTGTGGAATCTAGCTGTGCATACAAAGGACTTGGTGGTATTGAATGTCTCTTGTGTACACAAAATACTTGGTGGACCTGATGCACGCTCAATCAATGACAAACATGATGACAAGTATTTCAAACCAAATCACGACATGCAATTATCCTTCAAGAAAACAAAAACAATTTGCGCAAAGAATCAAGAAAGAAAGATAATGATGAAAAACCAAGTCATTTAGTAATGGGAAACCGACTTAACCAACTAGAAGATGAATAATTTCGATGAAGGCATAGGGAAAATAGGTTTGAGGGGCGTGAGGAGTGTTTATTTTTCGGCATCAGGGATTTTTCTTTTGAAAGAGGTTGATGTTTACTTTCCCTTCTTCGCTGGTTTTGACAGTATATCGACGATCGACGATCAATGATTGTGGTTGCATATGTGTACGGTTTAACTTTCTAGTCTGCTAAAACCGATGGCATATTGATGATTTTTAGAAAACTTTTCGCAGGCTAGAATCAACGATCGGCGTGTGCTTCCTCCCATTTATCTGATGTCAATGGTGCATCGACAATCAACGATTATCGTTGTTATGTGGGAATTTTTGCTCTCGGATTTCTCCGATGTCGATGATGGGTATGTGGTTCAAATTATAAATTGTGTATACTTAGTCTAAAAGATAGGTTTACTTAGAGAAAAGGTCAATCTGTTCAACAATTCCAAACCAAATCAAAAGTGATCGATGATTAAAACATAACAAAAAGAAAAACCCCTTGATCCCTACACAATCGATTAAATTCGGAAAATACAAAGTGGTACCTAAAAGAAAATTCACAAAAACGTTTAGGGTGTGTTGAGTGCTCAACAGGCTGCAGAAGAGGAGAAGTAAGCATGATAGGCTCAGTTGGAGCCCCTGCAAGAGCAAGCAAAAATGATGATAGTAGAGTTGGAGACAGAAAAATGAAAGATGGAACAGGTGCATTCAGAAAGAATACTAGTGTTGAAGCAGCACGCCACAATGTAGGTCATGGAGACCTTGACAGAGAAAAGTGCGCAGGCCAAGAAGCAAGTGGATGAACTCGCAAAATAGTTCTAGGAGTTGGATAAATGAGTGCAGAAGATACACACTTCCTAAGTGGCTCGAGACAATCCGCAGGTTAGTGTTGGGGGCCTGTTGGAGTAGGAAATTTTGGGAGTTAAGCGCAGTAAGTGAGGCAGAATGGACCAAAGGAGGTAGTGCACGCTAGAAAAGAAGGAAGACTAGTGCGATAGAAAGGAAAAGGAAGCATCGCGTCGAGAAAGAAGGAAGATCAACGTAGATTCAAAGCAATGATGAAGACCAACCACACGAAAGGAATTTGGAAAGTGGACAAGTTGAGTCCACTTAGGATTAGGGTTTCTTGAGTCATAATGTAAGGGTTTTTACCCATTTTGCAGTATAAACAAAGGATGTATGAGGTAGCTAGGCGTGTCTTTGAACTTGTCTGAAGAACTACTTTTGGAAGAAATTTTTGAGACTTTAGTCACAGTACTAGGTGTTGGCTAAGAGTTGTGGAGCTCGATTTGTAGTAGTGTTGGAGAATCATGAAGTATAACTAAGGGTCAGGTCACAAGTTGTGGAGCTTGGTGCAACACTGGTCAACCTCACCAATATTAAAACCTTGATGTAATGCACGCAACGCTATTTTTTAAGAAGAATGAATAAAGCATAAGATCTTTGTGGATGTAGCACAGGGGGAATGAACGATAGTAAAATCATGTGTTGCAATGTGTTTGAATGATTTTTGTTGTGTATGCAATTATAAATGAATGGTTAGATGAATGAATGGGTTTATTTACAATGCGCACTAGAAGAATTATGCAGAATAGAGGTTATTGAATGGATAAAATAGTAGATCTGATGAATGTTATGGTAGAATATATGTTAAAATAGAATAGAAGTAAAAAGAACATCCCCAATCCCTTCCATGACTATAGACATTTGCGTCCTACAGTCACCCATAATCCATCTTGGGTGAGACTATGCTGTGCACTCTATGCACGATGTAGCCTTCTGGTTTACCGGAAGGGCCGATGGTGAAAAGGGTTTTGTTGGAGAACTAAGGTAGAACTCGGCTCAACCCATACATCCAACATCATGGATGATTTTAGGGGCTAAATTTCGTTCATGGGCTAATTTTCCATGGTGTTATCACTGAAATTTCGTCCGCACATGACGACAAGAACTCCACATCGTCAAAACAAAAATGAGGTCATTCATGGCATAGGATTAATTCCATAGCATGGCAAAAGGGTCAAAAAACTATACAAAATGACCAAAATTGAAGGGCGCTTCACAGAACCGGGGTGTGCGCGCATATGCACGTAACAACAACGTACAATGCGCACATGCGCGCACGAGGTGCAACTGTTGGGCGAAAAACCCGCGCACCTACTAAACGACGCATTTATTGAAATTGGTCGGCCTCCCAACCACTAATGGATCAGCTCCCAAGTCGATTTTACACCAAATCCGATCTCAATCCGCGTGGGGGGCTGGTCAAAGACCTAATTGATCCCTAAAGTGCCCCTTTTCAGACTCCAAAGAGGTCACATAAACACCCCATGCTAGGCTATAAAAAGCCATGAATAACCATCACTTTCTCAAGGAATTCTATGCATTGTTATGTTGCCAAGATTGTTAAAGACTCATTCTTTGACAAGAACTCATAGGCATCATTTCACAAAGAGCTATTCACCCCTCTCTTGAGTGAATAAGCTTGGAGTTCTTTCACCCACATTTTCATCTTTTCATTGTAAGGAGAGCAAGCTTTGAGGGCCTCAAGAGCCTTCCATTGGAGAAAGAAGGGACCCAAGTCCCCTTTCTTCATTGTGCCTTTGGATTTCATCAATAGATCAGCTTATACATTGGTGATATTGGTCCATTTGTGCTTATTTTTCATTTGTTTTATATGCTCATAGTTTTAATTAGTTTTAGTTTAATTCTTGTTAATAGCTTTGTTGTTTCTCTTTCTAACCTTTCCTTTTACAGCTGTCATTCCTAGCAGAGCCCAACTGGGCATGTAAGCACTTTTAATTTGCTCACCTAGTGACGAATTGGGTGCAAACAGATTGGCGACCATACTGGGGAGAAGGTATCAATTCCTCCCTCATTTGGGTTCATTTTGCTTTCCTTTTGATTTCATTA
>JZKD02S0321618.1:673620-690006 GCA_000966675.3 Picea glauca
AAGCAAAAGAAAGAAATAAAAAAGGAGTTCGCAGTCGGTCTTTCCTAAACCCACACACTCATCCTGATCAAAATGTATGCTAAAAAGACAAAAAAACTCAAACAAAGCATCAAAAGACACACATTTTTATTTTTCTTTTTTCAAATTTTTTTTAGGAGAAGTATTGTTTTAAGGCCTAGCCATTCACCGAGAGGGTGTCAGATTCTCCCCTCATATTTTGCAACTGGTATGTTCCTGCTCGGATCTTCTCGGCCACCTGAAAAGGTCTAAGCCATAGCTTTTGGAACTTTGAGTGTTTTCCTTTGGACTCGTTTACTTTATCCCACTTCAAGACTAGGTCTCCTACTTTGAATTTTTTTTCTTGGGCCTTATGTTTGTCGAAACATCATTTAAATACCTGCTAATGAGTAGTGAACTTAACTTTATCCTTTTCTCTTTCTTCATCCAGCATGAGAAGGGTATCAATCCTTTGTTGTAGAGAAGATGAGGGTTGACCTCTTGATGTCTGGGAAAGCTCTAAAGATGGAAGGTACATGGAAGAATGACTTCTTTCCCATATACTAGAAAGTACAAAGATTTCCGTATGGCTTCTTTAGGTGTTACTCTATCGACCCATAGGGCATTATGAAGTAAATTATGCCAATTCCTTTGATTTTCAATAATTATCTATTTTAAAATTCTCACCGGGTTTTTATTGGTTGACTCTGCTACCCCATTCCCTTGCGGATAATAGTTTGCATAATATCTTATTATGATCACCTTATCAAGGAAGAATTCTGTCAAGAGCGTGGAAGAAAAGTAGACAACATTGTCAAAAATGAGAACAAAGGGAAATCCAAACCTTGTTATCAATTGTTATTCTAAAAATTGTATTACTACCTTTTGATTAATGTGTGTGAGAGGGATAGCCTCCGTCCATCTCATAAAATAATCTGTAGCAGTCAAGATATATTTATGTTATTTCGAAGAATTGGGAGTAATTTCTTCTATGAGGTCTATTCCCCATTGATCGAATGGTTTGGATATGGTCATCGAATGGAGTGGAATGGTTGCTCTCTTTTTCCTACCGGTGTTCACTTGACAAGATTTAGATTTCCTGGAATATGCATGAGCGTCCTTGAACAAAGTAGGGCAATAATAACTAACCCTTAATATTTTGTGAGCTGTGGTTTCTCATGCAAAATGTCCACTTGATGGGTCGTCATGAATTTCTTTCAGTACCTTTTCTGCATCATCATGTTCAATACATCTAAGGAGTACTTCATCATAGTTTACGCAGAAACACACATAATTTATGAGGTGATATTGAGTGGAATTTAACCTGAGAGCTCTCCTTTCTCTAGGGTTTAGGTTTTATGGACAAGTTCCATGATGCAGGAGATAAGACAACTTCCCATACTAGGATTCTTTCCCAGGAGGTACATATAAGGCTTCGCTGCACCATAATGACAACACGTTTTCCAAGCCAGATTATTCTACATTGACCAGATCTTGGGCCTCGACAACTAGTCTACACAATCCTTGACCCTTGACTGTTTTGGTAGGTTTTGTGTCTAGATCAAATTCTTGAATGACTTCCATCCAATTTCCCCTCCTTTCTCCCATTTCTTGTTGGGTGAACAAATATCCGACTGCAGGGTGAGGGACTATGACTTTAGTGTGATTCTTTAGGATACATGATTTGAAATGTTTGACCACTTTATAAACTGTGTAAGCCTGTTTGTCTATGGTCGAATAGTTCAATTTGGCTCCTTGAAGGTTATTTCTCATAAATGATACCGATGCCTCATTGTTTTCATCATCCTTCTAGGTAAGTATTGCAACCAAGGATTGGTCAAAAGCAAAGGTACAAATGAAGAAATCTTTGCTGAAATCAGAGCTTCGTAGTACTGGTGCTCGGGATATTGCAGTTTTGATGTTGTTAAAATATCCTTTCATTCCGTCATCCCATTTAAACTTTGCATCTTTGCGAATCATTTTTTGTAAAGGTTTAACCGTTTCAGTGAAGTCAGAAGTAAATTTCCTCACAAAGTTGATTTTCCCAAAGAAGGATTATATGGCCTTTTTATTATGAGGAAAGGGGAGTTGAGCTATCTCTTTTATATGCTCAGGGTTGATGCTAATTCCTCCTTGCGATATGACATGAGCTAATAGTTTTCCTTCCTCTACACCAAAGATGGTTTTCTTAGTGTTCAATGATATTCCATACTTCCTACACCTTTCAAAAATCTGAGTCAAATGCTGAATGTGGTCCTCCTTGTTTTTTGAGTATACTATTACGTCATCTAAATAGACTACCACACACTTGTTAATCAACCCCCCAAAAGCTACATCCATATCCCTATGGAAGTTTTATCTTGCATTAATCAACCCAAAAGGCATACATTTATAAGCAAAAGTTCCCCACTTGGTCCATAAGGTAGTTTTAAATCAATCATCTTCTGAAACTAGGACCTGGTTATATCCCGAGAAACTGTCTAGGAGGGAAAAATATCGGAGCCGGATACTATCTCTAGAAGTTGTTCCATGGGTGGGACTGGATAGTTATTCTTCTTTGATGCTCTATTAAGGTTTCTGAAATCCACACACAGGAGGATCTCTTCAGACTTATTTCTGACATGCACCAAATTTCCTACCTAGGCAAAGTGTCTTACCTTAAAGATAATCTTGGCATCTAATAATTTCTTCAGCTCTTGATAGATCAGAGGTTCCATAGATGGATGGTACTTCCTAATATTTTTTTGAAAGGGTTTTACTCTAGACTTTAACGAGATTGTGTGTTGGATAATGTGAGTATCATAAGTTTTCAATTCTCGGTAGGACTAGGAAAAGACATCTTGATATTTCTTAAATTGTTTGAGATATGTTTTCCTATCTTCTTTGGACATTGTCTTACCCAAATTGACATTCTTGGGGTTCTTGGAGGTTCCTTGGTTTATAGTTTCATATACAGGACATGAGCTCCCGATTTTTTCATTCCTTGGCCCTCTAAATCTTCCCCTTAGGTCAAAAAGGTTCTCCAGATTGGCCACTCCTTTTGGTATCGTGTGGAACTTTGGCTTGTCATCAGAGTGATCTATTCCATTATTCTGTTCATGGATATTTGATTATGTGATTAGTTCTTGGAATATTTCATCATCAATGGCCAAATCCCTAAAATTATCCCGATTAGTGATCAGAATCTGGACCAGGGGTCAAATTTTAGCCCAAAAATAAAAGTGTTTGGAATCACTTCCTGATATTTTATTGAAAGGGTTTTACTCCAGACTTTAACGAGATTATGTGTTGGATAATGTGAGTATCATAAGTTTTCAATTCTCGGTAGGACTAGGAAAAGACATCTTGATATTCCTTAAATTGTTTGAGATAAGTTTTCCTATCTTCTTTGGACATTGTCTTACCCAAATTGAAATTCTTGTGGTTCTCAGGGGTTCCTAGGTTTATAGTTTCATATACAGGACATGAGCTCCCTATTTTTGCATTCCTTGGCCCTCTAAATCTTTCCCTTAGGTCAAAAAGGTTCTCCAGATTGGCCACTCCTTTTGGTATCGTGTGGAACTTTGGTTTGCCATCAGAGTGATCTATTCCATTATTCTATTCATGGATATTTGATTATGTGAGTAGTTCTTGGAATATTTCATCATCAATGGCCAAATCCCTAAAATTCTCCTGATTAGTGATCAGAATCTAGACCAGGGGTCAAATTTTAGCCCCAAAATAAAAGTGTTCGGAATCACTTCAAAACGAACATGTACTTAGGCCTTGTCCTCACGAACCCAACTCACTTTGAATGGGTTCAAAAAAACATCGGACGAGTGAGATATCACGTTCTGTTCGATTTGCCAAACAGACAAAAATTTGCTGACTGTATAGTCCGTACAGTTTGTACAACTGATGTGGCAGGGCCATACAGCTGATGTGGAATGATGCTGATGTGGTAGGATCTGATTTGGAAGTTGGGTGACAGACATGTGGATGAATGAAATTAGGGCACATGGCATTTTTATTGGCAAATTGAGAGGTGCCATGTGGCACCCTGTTTTGGTAAGTTAAAAGTTTAGTGGAGTCCCTGGGGGTCGAACCCCAGACCTCCTCGATGGATGAAGTGCTTTGGAAATGGGTGGGCTACCACTAGCCCACACAGTGTTTCTTATTATATATATGATTGCATATATATTTAAAATCACATATGTTAAGTTTTAGCACGGGGGTCCGGGCTGGGGCTTAGCCCCAATCCTCGTTTATACCATACAACCATGCCATACGATCATTGGCATTTAATTGCATGGGATTTTCAAATGGTTAGCTCATCACCCACCGCTTGTCACGTCCACGTCCAATCTTGCAATGAGGGCCACAATTTGCGCTGGGACGTGGCCACATGGCCCCCATGCACCCAATGCCTCTGCCTTTGGGGGCCCTAATTCTGCTAACGGTGCGATAATTTGGTGTGTTTTGTGGAGATGCACGTGTGTGATGGGTTTAGGCATGGGAAACGCCTAGAATCCAAGTTACTCACACAGGAGTGCGTTTTGGTGGACCGGAGACAACAAGCTTGAAGGAGAAAAATGGCAGGAGAAAAGATTGAAAACATTCATGAAACTTTCTAAGAAATGGCAACTTGAAAAGAAGATGCAAAATATTTGCACTCACTGTGAGAAGAGAGGTCATGTCATTGACCAATGTTGGACATTGCATCCGACCACTCATCCACAACACGAGAAGAAGATGGATAAAGAGACTGGAAAGAATGGAAGAGGAGATTCTATCATTGATGTGAGTCAAGATGATTCACAAGAAGAGGATTTTCAGCAGAAAAAGTCACCATTGAATTGGCTTGGTAAGAAATGGTTAGATTTCTTGAACAAGTAAGGATTTCATTTCTTTGTTTGTAGATGCATCTTTCATCCTTATGTATGCATTTCTGTTGAAAGTATGACAAGTTGTAGCAGTTTATCATAACTTGTATGATGCAAGTTTGCATGTGAATGCAATTCTATTGAAGGCATTCTTGTTGTTGCACAACTTCGCCAGGAGGATGTAAAAGATGGGTATGATACTCACTTAACGCATCCATTTATCTTTTCATTTCATCTCTTATGTACCCACATATTTTTGTTTTTATGTACTTATGTTTGTACTTGAAGGAGAGTTGAAGAGCTATGCACATGCATGTGATTTTGTATGTGTGTAAACAATGAACTTTGTGATAGTTTCATTGTGAGTGACTCATGATTGTAACATGGTTGTGTATCATGAATGTCGACTTTGGGAATGTCGATATGTTTCAAATGAGTCTTGACTTGTGTCGATCATGTCTTTCAACTTATGTTTAGTCGATGGTGTTTGTTGGCTTGTAAGTCAATATTGAGTACACCAAGATGTAGGAAAACACCATGTACTTTGATGAAGTACAAGATGTGACCATTTTCTTGAAGAGAAAAGAGACTTTGTTGGCATCATTTTCAGTCTTGTATAAAGTTTGTTTTCAAGATTGATGGTTTTCTTGGATTGTGACAAGATGTCGTAGGAAAGAATTTGGCAGCCATTGTAGAGAGGATTGTGTTGACGCCAAATGTCCAAAAGAGGGACTTGATTATTAGTGGAAAGGTTGACAGTTTTCCAAGCACAAAGAGAACAGTGGGTCAGTAGCAGCCAAAGAAAAGTGGTTGAGGGACATAGCCAGTTGCAGTGCAAGGCATGTCAAGGTACCCAGGTGATTGCCAAAAGAATTTTCAAGTAGAATAAGTTGATAGAAATTGGAAGTAGAAGATTAATGAAGCTCAGGTAGATAATCATTAGCTTTTGTGGGTCCAAAATCCTTTCAGTGGGAAGGTGTGATCAAAATCTGGACTAGGGGTCAAATTTTAGCCCAAAAATCAAAGTGCTTAGAATCACTTCAAAATGGACAGGTGCGTAGGCCTCGTCCTCAAGAACCCAACACCCTTTGAACAGGTTCAAACGAACATCGGATGAGTGAGATATCACATTCTTTTCGGTTGTCCAAACAGGCAAAAATTTGCTGAATGTACAGTTCATACAATCCGTACAGATGACATGGCAGGGCCGTACAACTGACATGGAATGATTTTGACATGGCTGGAGATGATTTGGAAGTCGGGTGGCGAACATGTGGATGAATGAAATTAGGGCACGTGACATTTTTATTGGCAAATTGAGAGGTGCCACATGGCACCCTGTTTTGGTGAGTTAAAAGTTTAGTGGAGTCCATGGGGGTCGAACCTCGGACCTCCCCGATGGATGAAGCGCTTTGGAAATGGGTGGGATACCACTATCCCACATGGTGTTTCTTATTATATATATGATTTCATATATATTTAAAATCGCATATGTTAAGTTTTGGCATGGGGGTCTTGGCTGGGGCTTAGCCCCAAGCCCCGTTTATACCATACGACCATGCCATACGACCGTTTCCATTTAATTGTATGGAATTTTCAAATGGTTATCCCATTGCCTGCCACTTGTGACGCCCACATCCAATCTTGCAACGAGGGCCATAATTTGTGCTGGGACGTGGCCACATGGCCCCCATGTGCCCAAGACCTCTGCCTTTGGGGGACCTAATTCCGCTAACGGTGCGAAAATTTGGCGCGTTTTGTGTAGATGCATGCATGTAATGGGTTTAGGCACGGGAAACGCCCAGAAGCCAAGTTACTCACACAAGAGTGCATTTTGGTGAACCAGAGACAACAAGCTTAAAGGAGAAAAATGGCAAGAGGTCTAACTTCTTCATTTTTTTTGGCCAAATGAGGTGCCGAAAAAGCTCAGTTAGGGGTTTTTGGATGTTCTAAATCCATTGTCACATTTATCAAAGGAATTTTGAGACTTCTATTGCAGGTTTTTCTACATTTAAGCTTTAGGGAGATCTAGGGAGCTTAGGGCCACCATTGAAGGAGGTCATGCCCAGGGGAGCCAAAGTCCATTTTTAGTGAATGAACAGTCATTCTTGACTAATTGAGATGCTCTGAACTCATTGGGACAGGTTTTAGAGGCATTTGAGGACTTTTACAAGTGTTGTTTCCACCAGGAAGCTTAGGGAATCTTAAGGCCACCAGTAGAAGAGGTCATGCTTGGATGAGCCATGGTTTGTTTCCAGAGTTCTAATAGTCATTTTTGGGGTTTTTATGTATTATGAACCCAATGATACAATCAATAAATTCATTAGAGTTGAGAAGAATCTTGTAAAATAATATTTGACAAACTAATCCTAGAGAGCCTAGTCCATTGATGGAGGCTCAAGGAGATGTAGCCCGGTTGGGGGTGAACTCCTTTATCATGTTGTTATTGTTGTGAGTTGTTGGTTATATTTGCTACAATTTATATTTGTTGTTGTATTTATTTAAACAACATATTTAACCTTTCAAATACCTCACACATAAACACCTAAAAGAAGCATAAACTTGACACATAATTTCTCTTGCACAACTAAGACACTGAGAAAGGTCCTAAAGTTTATTTTAATGGAGTAGAGGGTGCTTGCATAGAAAAACAAGTCATCCCCCTATTTTCAGATCAATTATTCAGGGAATCTATAAACTCTTCTTGCCCCTCAAATAATTTCTAGTTATAAATGTTGTTAGGTACCGAAGGTTTGTAGAGAAGTTCCTCTACGAATATAGAGGCTTCATAGTCTTATAAAGGAGACAATCTTGAGGCCGCAGTGATTAGGGCATCCACAACGGTATTTTGCATCTTGGGAATAATAGTAATGTTGAAGGCCTAAAAATTGTCTATTAGTCTGTGCACTTCTTGCTGGTAATTTCTGAAGTGAGGTGAATTGCAATGGATAGTATTCTTCAATTGCCTAACGATAATTTCAGAGTCTCCAAAAAATTTCAATTCCTTTACGTTTAGAATGATGGATTTCTTTAGTCCCTAAACTAGAGCTTCATATTCAGAAGTGTTATTAGTGCATTCAAATTCTAATCTACAGGATAAGAAGGTTTGTTTCCCCTTTGGTTCAAATAGGATACATCCTTCTCTCAAACTATCTTGCGATTTAGAACCATCAAAGTACAACGTCCAAATTTGTGGGGGAAAATTACTAACTTCTTCATGTCTATCTATTTTTTCACTTTCATCCTCCTTATTTATTACTCCTGTTGGAGAGTCTTGGAAGAGGACGATTTCTTCTGCTACTACTAGTAAGTCTAATTGAAAGGTCATTTCGGATTTTTGAGTGGGAGGTATGTCAGATAAATGAGGGGAAAAATTACCGAAGTCAAAATCACAGGAATAGTTTCCTAAAATAGGGAACTCTATTGACGAGGGTTCATTTGGAGTCTCTAAATCACTGGTAATATGTTTGAGATATCTTTATCTGTCAATCCTGATCATGTTTGTGTGTCCTTTTAATGGCAACCAAAGGTGAGTCCATTTGGTACTAAAGTACCCATTTAATTTCTCATACTAGTCTCGGCTATGTAGCAGTCCATAGGCCTCCAGGATGTCTACTACGATTATGTCAATTACTTGAACAAATTTGGGGTGTGTAGCAATTTTGATCATGACATATTTAAGTTCCCCAAAGACCTTTACCTGAGTACAATCTAATTGTATAACATTTTTAGCACTTTTGAGTGGGATTGCATTCAATTTCTTGCAAATTGATAGTGGCATGACATTTGAAGATGCCCTTGAATCGACTAGGAAATTATGTAGATTTCTGTTAGAAACTTCAAATGTCAATAGAAAAGGAGGAACAAAATGCCTTCCTCTTTTGTCTAAAGAGAAAGCATTCACACTTGGCTTATTTGTTAAATTGGTGGGAGATGGGACCTCATGTTGATCAATGCTTGTTATAGGGTTATCTATTGATTTTAAGGCCTGCAAAAAAAAATCCTTTTGTTGAGGGATCCTACACATTATAGTATAGTTTAGGAGCTTCCCATGTTTGTATATTTGTGGGGTTTCTTTGGGGAGAAAATAACGGTTTGGGGTGATTGGTCGTTGGTTTCCCTATGGATAACTGAGTAGTGGTGGAATTAATTTGGATAGGTTGACTTCTACTGTAATGTCCCCAAGGCCGAGCCCCATTGTAAATCATGTTTATGAAATGAATTGTAATTATGTTTTTCTTTTATAGGCTTGTCAGCCAGGTTAATATAAGCTGGTGGGATTATGTGATTATTAGGCAAGAGAGCGTGATTTTGTACATGTATCTATGCACATTATTAATAAAAATATAAACACCACCGCCTGCAGACCGACCATGATGAATGAGTGATGGGGGACTAAGATTCCACAGAGTGGGCAAGGGATTAGGGGGCTAGAAGGTGGAAAGATGGGCTAAGTGTTGAGCCTAAGGGATTAAGCCTTGGGAATAATATTTTAATATTATTCCAAAAAGAATGTGAATAATATGCTTTATCCTAAGTTCTTTTGGAAGGACAAGTAACTTCCAAAGGGATGGAACGCACACAGTTGCATGGGTGACAAGTGTCAACCTAGACGCATGTAAATAAATCATCTGAGATCATACGTGTTGGGGGTTCCTCCACCATTCGACCCTCGATTGCCTGGGCGTGAACCCGCCCGACCTCGGGGAGAGACCTAGTGCCATTCTGAAACTGGGGGGCGAAGTCTGTGTGTTGATTTCAGGGATAGCTTGTGTTGATTTCTGGAAAAGCCGATGCATCCTCTGTCTGAGAAGATCGAGCATGTGTGTGGAGTCTCTGTCCCAATGCCATAACTGTGAGACCATCCTATCATTGCTGAGCCTGTTTGGAAAGCCCGTGTCTATTTTCCCCGTTGGTTGTTGTGGTCACACAGTGCTGGACTGCGTGTGTCTTGTTGGCCAGTTTGTACAACACTCTCTCTAGGTGAGAGAGGTGATTGAAGTTGGAAGAACAGGTTGCTTGTTCTGTGAGTGACTCTCTCCAGGTGAGAGAGTGCACAGAGGAAGGAGAGAACTCCTGGAAGGAACCCTATAGCTGCCATAGAGCTCGAAGACTTTCGGTCTGGTCTGTTGCTGAAACCTAAGGCAAGGGAGGTTAGCAGCTGAAGGACTGTCTAGGTGACAAAGAAGGTGTATACTCCTAGGGTGGAATAGACATGTGGGGAGGGAGAGTCTGTGGCAGTGAGTATGAGTGGTTCCTGGGAGAAAATTCATTCCTTATGACTGTGTTTTTTCCCTGTAACCTCAGCCTAGTCTAGGATTCCTTGCCTTGGGGGTGGAGCTTAGTCCCAGCTCGGGGGTGACCCACTATTGAGCTTGATGAGCAGTGTGGTCTAAGGTTGGGAGGATCGTGGAAGGCCTGCACTTGGTTGGTGGAATTACCACCGTTTCAAAGATAAGTACCAAATGATGTTTTAATTACTTTTCTGCATGTCTGTGTATTTATATTTATCATGTATTCTACTGTGCATACAAATTAATGTTAAATCCATTGATTATTTATAATAGCAGTAATTCTTATGGTTACTCTAAGTTTAAATGTGTTTCATTTGCTTAAATGCATGTCTTATATATATATAGAATTAAGTATAAGATTGTTATTCTGCATAGTAATGTTGGCCGACCATGGGGTTGATGGTTGGGAACGTTATAGTTTGGTATCAGAGCCAAGGTTTTGATGCTAAGCCTAGATGGGCCAGTTGAGTGGTCTTTGGACCGAGGATTTGAAGAGAAATTGTGTATGGAGGACCAATTTTAGACCTTTGAATTCTCTTGAGTGTCAAGGAGTTACTTGACTGTGTTACCAAGCTCAGGAGGTGTAGCGGTGTTATGAAATCGTAGCTGGGGTGGCATCTGGCCACAACGAGAGAGGAATCCACACCAGAAGTGTTGGAGCCGTAGGATCTGTTCGGGGAAAAGGAGAACCCTCATGACCGTCAGATTTGGAAAACATGCGCAGGGTTTAAAAACCCTTTCGAATTGCACAGGAACGTGGAAATCGCGATATGTGAAATCCCAAATTTGTCGGGACCATCCATTGGGGGGAACACATGGCTGCCGGATGACATTTTGGCACCTAGGAAACCAAAAGGGAAGAACCTTGTTTTCGCAAGTCGCGAAATAGTGAAACCTGAAATTCCAAAACGATCTACATTGTAGATCGTAAGAGAGGAACTTGACCGTTGGATCAAGTGGAAGAGTAGACAGTAATTTCATAATTTTGGCAAACGAAAGTTCGAGATGTGGGGATGCACGAACTCCCAATGCCAAAACCACGAAATGCCGAAAAGATCTATGCCGTAGATCTAAGAGAAGTATAACTGTTGGATTGCCTTGGAATGGACATGGACACATGGGTGTGTACCACGTGCCAGTGAGTCGAGAAGACAAGCGAGAATGGTGGGACCCGATGACATCATCGAAGGTGACGTTGACCCTCTTGAACGTACCACGTGCCACCGAGGTTGGCTACAACTGTGTTGTGGGCCCAGGGGAAGAGAGGTTGGAAGTTCGGGAGTTGGGAATTAAAGAGGGAAGCGAGTGCGAGAACCTCCGGGGACCAAAAACTCAAAACCTGAAACCCCGAAGTTCTGAAATCCCAAAATTTTCGAAGGACATAAGAACTGTCGAGGATTTAACTATTGGATCCTCGTGGACAAAAAACCCGAAAACTGAAGTTCCAAAAATTTGCAAAGCCAAACAGAGTTCAAAAAACTTAGTGAATTTGAAATGTTTTCTTATTCATGTTGGTTAATGAATGTTGTGGTTTTTATTAAGGGATAAGTCCTGTCAAACTTCGGTTGACTACATGTTGTGTGTGTAGAGTTCAAAAAGTGTCAGGACAGCCGAAAAACGACACCGAGGATGGAAGTGGAAGAGGTGCAGATTTCTTTCGAAACAGAGGACGAAAGGGTAGGAAGGGATGTCAAGTTGGGAATCGAAGGATCAAACTCTAATGGGAACGAAAAAGAGATGGATAAGGAAGGACATATGATGAAACTCATTGAAATATTGCAGAAATATGCCCAGGCTCGCTGATCTGATAGCCGAAAGCTCGTGAGGGTCAGGGATCGACAGGGTAAATTCAACTTAAAGATGTTGAAGAGATTGGAACGAATAGAAAGGAAATTGGAGAAGGGGAGTGGCTTAGGTAAGACAGAGAGTTGCAGAACCCCTAAGAGGAAAAGAAGATCAAGAAGTGCCAAGACCCCTGAGAGGAGAAGAAGATCGAGGAGTGGTAGCAGACATCATCATCGCTCCCCAAAGCATTCTGGTAAGGAAGCACACAGTAGTTCAAGCCCGTCTCCTACCAGAAATCACAGGAGATCTGGGATGGATGAATTGAAAGGGGAGATGAATAATATTAAGCCTCCTACATTTGATGGAGAACATTAGAAAGAGGAAGATGCCGAAACATGGTTGCTTGGCATGAGGAAATATTTCCAACTACACAATTATTCCCCTCATGTAGAAGGAAGAATTGCAATGTACCAATTAAAAGGAAAAGCATCCATGTGGTGGGATTAGTTTGTGCAGGTGCAGCACATTAGGGAGAAAGATATCACTTGGAAGAAGTTCAAGAGGTATTTTGAGAATAAATACCTGACCAAAAGATATTATGACAGAAAGATGAAGGAGTTCTTCGAACTCAAGCTGGGAAACATGACCATCGATGAATATGAATGAAGGTTTTTGGAACTACTGAAGTATGTTTCATTCATCAAAGAGTAGTTTGTCAAGATTTAGAGATATATGAGTGGACTTCCACCTTCCATTAGTGACAAAATCTAGTATGATGATCCCAAGACTAGGGAAGAAACAATAAGAGGGGAAAAATGCTTGTATGAACAACAAAGAGAAAGGCCTACTTTTCAGAAGGCTTGGGATGATCAGAAGAAGTTCAGGAAAGAGTAGAGGCTGAAGGGAAACAAGCTTCCCTTTTTCAGAAATAGTCCTCAGGGACAACCATCCTTTAGGGAGCCCAGGAAGGTTGAAGTGGATGAACAAATGCCCAGACTGCCACCTATGGAGTGTTGGGGATGTAAAGGAAACCATAGGTACCGAGACTTCCCCCACAGAAAAGATAAAGCGAGAATCGTCCACAATGTTTAGCAAGCTAAAACAATGGAGGATATGGGCAACAGAATGCCAAGGATCTACGCAACCCTGAACAACAAGCAAACAACATTTCAATCGCACATGGTTGAAGTGGAAGGTATGATTAACAACATACCATTTAGTATTTTAATTGATTCAGGGGCTAGCCATGGTTATGTAGATCCTAGGGTGGTGTGTAACAACCCTGGTTAAATAGATGCATAAGGATTATTAATTATAATTAATTTGAAAATCTGGCTGCCCTAATATGTTAGTTAAACAATAATTATTTATTAATAATATTAATTAATTAATTATTTATTAATTACTTGTTCACATCTGTCAATGATTAATTAATTAATTAATTAATTGACTCATTAATTAATTGAGTAATGAATTAAAGGGGTTAATAATTTTTAGTTTATTTAATTAAAGACTTATGTATGAAGGGGGGGGGAAGAAACATTAAATAAGGGGATAAGATATTAAATAAGGGGATAAGATAATAAATAAGGGGATAAGGTAATAAAGCAGGGATAAGGAAATTAATGAGGGGGAGGAGAGTCGATGAAAGGGAAATATATGACGGGAAGAGTCGGATGGGGAAAGGATCATTGTTTTTGGGGGAGAAAGCATTTTGAGGGAGCACTTGGAGGGAGGAGGATTTTTCTGTGGGATATTGGCTGGTCTGAGTAGTTTGGTTTTTGGGGGTGAACCATTGCAGGGGGCACCAGGTTGCTGGGGATTTTGGGCATGGGGGCCAGGATTCCTTTCAGTTTCCTGGAGCTAGGGAGCCGGATAGGCTGCTCCTAGCTGGCTAGGTGGTTAGTCGGTTTGGGCAGGGTTTGGTCAAGCAACAACAGGCTGGGAAAAGTAGCAGGGAAAGGACAACCAAGACAGCAGGAATTAGCATCAGAGCAGAGGTATTGTTATTCTATTAAGTAATTCTTATTCTGTTATGAAATTGTTGTTCATTGAATTAATTTAACATGCTTATATGCTGAATGAAAGAAATTACTTAGTCTTTCTACGTAGAAGTAATCTTATCTGTTTCAATTTATGGATTTTTTTTTTAGTTTAAATTAGTTTGGTCTCTACACATGGTATCAGAGCTTTGTTCACAATCTGGAGCCATAAGGGCCTACCCACCTACCCACTTAACCACCCAGCCAAATGCGTGAGAATATTTAAGGGCCTCTAACTGTCTACCACTTTTGGTAAGCTTATCGATAAAATCTACAAAAATAGCAAAACTATGAACAACAAACAACTAAAGGAACTTTGAAAAATATTATGTTATATCTCCTATTGATGAACCTCCCTGCTGCTACTTTGAGGGGTGTGTCAACAGGAATTTTACGAGGCATCCCAACCCTCAACTCTTCAAAGAATAATAAGAACAAGCAAAATTCCAAGAATTTTAGCAAGATAAGGAGCTGCCAAAAGTCAGTGGAGACACCTGGATATCACAACTCCTATACTTTGTCAGCTTAACTACATATAAAAAAGACAAAAATTGCAGACTTCATCTCAAGGATTCATTTGTGTGAAATCAGTCTAGAAAATCCAAACAAAATTGAAAGAACAACAAATCACACATGAAATAAAGCAACAAAACTCAAAATTCAAACTTAATGCAGCAAACTCAAAAGAGAAGAAAAAAACAAAAGGGATAAATAATTCCTGTAAAGTTAATTTTGAGTTTCCAAGCCATACAAATTAAATAATTAAGCCATACTAGATACCCATACACACGTACCAAATGTACTTGCATTCCAGAAAGTTGTGCAACATAGTTTTTATTTATTTATTTAAAGAATTCCTAACCTACTAGATCGCTGAACCTTAAAAGCGACTCAAAGTAGCTGTTGTAACCATGCTAAAATCTGCCAACACATAGAGGCATGCATGTGCCTTTGATGATGGAACCCTAAATATAGCAATGCGCACTCTAGCCCTTCTTTAATGCTGCGCCCTCATCTGTAAACCACCATAAACAACATAAATCAAAGTTGTATAGATCCGCTGTATGTATGATGCTGCTGTAACAGAAAAGCACCCAAATCAGGCACAAGTGTGTACAGTGCTATAAAAGACTATCTAAGGTGTAGTAGACCATGTGCAAGAATTGAACTTTGGTGACTAAACATTCTATCCACTTCACCTGTAAGATGCTGTCAATAGCCGCCCAACCAAAATTTTTGTTTTGAAAATCCTTTCTCGACCAAAATTGAACCCGAGACCTCCACTAATCAAGTTCCTTTACCATTACACCAGCTTTTTTCCCATCCCACCTCAAAAACGCAGACCTCCATCCATGCACGGTTAATTTCTCTCCAATAATTGATGCTTACGAGCGTGAAGGAGGAAGGAAGCCCACAAGAGACCAACACAGGAGCTATCAATCTAAGAACCGACACACAGCTCAGCGCCCAACCACGGTCGAGGAACCCACGAGGAAGAAAGCTCCTGCGCTGCACACACAGGAAACAAATTTTTTTTTTAGTAAAAAAAAAAAACAAAAAAAATCCTAACATCCAAGTCCATGAGCCAACACGTAACACAACGCCCAATGCCCAACCACATGGAGGACGAGCCCACAAGGGCATTTTTCATTGCTCAACGCATCTGGTATAGCGCACCGGTTGGACGACCTATGACAATTTTTATTGAGTCTGTGGGGTTTGAACCCCGGACCTCCCCATAGGCGCACTAGAGAGAGATTACTCCTTCAAATTTAGCTATCCAACATTTTCTGAACAAATATTTGAGTCCATTCATGCCTATTCCGAGGGTTCCTCATTGCGTTTTGGGAGCATCCTGGTTGTAGCAGGATCTGGCTTTAACACGTAGGTAATGGAAGATGTACATAAACTGTTCTATATCATTGTAATAGATGAAAATTCATAGGGTGAATGGATAGGATAAGCATCACCTTCTCTATTTTTCCAAAAATCAAATCATTCTTTTCGATATACACGTCCAGTTTTGCAGAGCATATTGCAGTTGATGGGTGCAAACAATGCCACTCCTTTAAGATTACTAAAAAGGGTTTGAGATGATCAAGAATGAAATTCCTATCGATCTTGAAGGGATTGGAAGTTCATTAATAGATGTCCATCCAAAGTTTTCTGAGGTCATAAAAGACAACGTAGAAGGTTGCTATTTTGAGCATGAACAAAAAAACAATATACAAGAAAACGCCCAAATGCACAAATCATTCACCAAGCAACAATACAAGCCAACGACCAACGCCAGAAACCGAACACCTGACAAACGAGGAGGAGAAGCCATGAGAGAAAGCCATGGAGACCGACCGGGTAACCAAAGACCTCGCAAGAAGAGACAAAGAGGAAAAGAGGAATTAGTGT
>JZKD02S0321618.1:711162-723297 GCA_000966675.3 Picea glauca
AGAAGTGGATGTCTCAACTTCATTGTATTTTGCTTCCATTAATGTAATCGGATCCAGAGCAAGCCGGGTGGCCTATCCCGAGCTTGTTGAGTGGTCAGTAACCTTTTGGGGACCATAAGGTCTTATTGTTGGGAGGTGTGATCCGGAATCGGATTCAGAAGCCTGACAAGGCATGAAAAATGTTCAAAAATGAAAGTGCTTATAATCTGACGAAACCAACACAATTGCATCCGTCTCGTCTTCTTGATTCCGGTGGTATATTTACTTTGTCAAACGGAGTTCGTATGGAGAAGATATCACATTCTGTCTGCCAAGCCAAACGGGCAAAATTTTTGGATGCTGACTGTACCTATCCGTACAGTTCGTACAGGACATGTGTCATGTCCATATAGGACACGTGGCAGGTCCATACAGGACACGTGGCATGTTTGTACGTGCGACACGTGGCATTCCGTACAGAACACGTGGCAGGTCCGTACAGGACACGTGGCAGGTCCGTACAGGACACGTGGCAGCCTCCAGCAGTGACACATGTCAGGTAGTTTTGGTGTTTTGGGCGTCCGGTTGGACCAATCTTGAGGTGACACGTGTCACCATTGGAAGGGTGACACGTGGCATGGGATGATGTCAGTATCGTACGACAAGTGATGTGGCAAGGCTGACGGGGCGTATGGCATGTGATGACATTGCAAGCAATTATTGGTTGACAGTCGTCGAATCAGATGCTGACATGTGGTGCTTTGTTGGCAAGTGATTGGGTGCCACGTGGCCCAATCACGGGCTGCCACGTGGCACCCGAGAATTGGCTATTGGTTTGTTAATAAAATGTTTTGTGGTCGACCGGGTTCAAACTGGCGACCTCCCCTCCGGCAACGACTTAACATAGTCCGTCCAACCGTTACGCCATGACTTGTTCCTTGTAATATGTATGTTTCACATTATATTTAAATTGGAGTGTTGGTATGGTTGGGCCATGACCGGGCCGGGGCCTAGCCCCAACCCTTGGTCGCGTGCCTTATTATATAACCGTCGGTTTGTACATGGCACGCTGGTGCGGTTTAAAATGTGGTTGCCGTATGACCGGGGGTCGGTTCCATTTGAGCGCGGTTTTAACATTCAACCAACGGTTATATTAATATAACCGTTACCATATGTGTGTGTGGGGTATGCCCATGATCCAATGAACCGACTATGTGACCAACCGGTAGCCAAAGGGGGGTGGCCCGTGCTAGCGCGTGGCCACATGTAAACTCATATGACCAACAAAAGGGGGCGCGCATGCCAACGAAAGGGGCTAAGCCCATTATATAACTATTATATAGTTGAAAGTGGTTTTTCAACCAATTTTGGGTTTTTAACCATTGTTAGCCCATTTTTAATGTAATTAACTCATTTTTGGGAGTTATTGGGCATCTTTAGAGCCTAAATTCGTGGAGGAAGTTGGAGATGGATAACCAACTTCCCAACTATTTAACCAAGGCCATTTTGAGGCCATGGGGACATCTTTTGAGAGCATTCAGAGCAGAGATGCTGAGGAGAAGCCAAGTCAAATCCAGTTTGAGGCAGGGAAGATGTTGAGGAGGAGATGCTGTTGGACCATTTATGAGAGCTCCGGACATCCGTTTCAAGTGTCATTTTTTGTGTATGGTTCCAGAGATCTGGGCGAACATGACCAGATAAGTATTGTAGCCATTCGACATGACAATGATGTACTATTGAGCTTTCAAACAGAAATAAAGAAGCTTCCCTCACAGAGAAAAGGCCTAGAGACGTAGGCAAAGTTGTGTCGAACTCCATTATCAACCTGTGTATTATGGTTTGTTGTTTTTCATTGAATTTCAGATCTGCATATATGTCTAAGGCTGTATAATTAATTTTCTTTTCTCATTCTTTCATTAAGTTTCCCAATGGTCAATTAATGCATGCAAATAAAAACTCAACCATAAGTCATTCGAAAAATCCCGACGGATCATCAGGGGTGTCAATAGATGGTCTTCTTATTTGTTTTCTTTAAGGAAGTAAAGGAGTTAAGATCTAGTGATTCTTTTGAAATTATTCAACTCTTTGAGGGGAAGAGCGTAAGGTATTTTAGGGTACATGTGTTCTTCCTCTTATTGTTGAGGTGAGTTACTCGTATCGGGAGTACTCTATGTATCTGGGCTGTCTTGAGAGTGACTATCCATGCATGTGGGTTGTTTTGAATCTATAGGCTTTGCATACTATTTTATCAGAAATATTGTTAGCCATGCAGTCGTTCAGACCGTCCTTCTAGCACCAATTCTGTTGAGTGGTACAAGATCCCTTTAACCCAACAACATGAACCAAACCCACCTAAGTGGCCAAATTAGACCCGTAAGCGTTTGATGATTGGTAAGGTTCTCTATATTCGTGATCTAGATGGAATTATTGATGGGATTTAATTGTGATTGATAGATATGTCTTTTCTGTTAATCCTTTCCTTAGGCTACGCAGTTCTCTTTTTGGTTGTTTTCAAATGTTTATAACAAAATAAAGATAGATCTCTAAACTAGATGACAGAGGGAAGCTAATTATGTGTTGGGGGAAGGTTGGGTTGCAGGATAACCTTTATACCATAGCATGCAGACGAATAAGATATAAACTACTTAAAACTTGCATTAATACCATTTTGATTAGCAGACATTGAACATTGTCTAAGATAACATTCATAGAAAGAAGATATACACGTGACAAGAAGTTAGTGCAAGAAAATTAATTTTCAATGCTCTATTATCAATCACCAGTTAACACAAATGATTTCTATTCATCAACTAGAGTAAAAGAACTATTATAACATCATAAGATAAATTTAAATAAAAAATACAATAACTCTTACTCAATACAACAACAAATATTTAATCTATAGACAAAGATAATCCCCCTTTGTCCAATCACATTCATGCCTTAGATGAATGAAGTGTATTTGGCTTCAAACAAAACTTCTTAGTAAAAATAACTTGCACAAAAATAGCTCTCTTACAAAATTCAAAACAAGTATTTATCTCCAAAACCATTGACCCCCTCTAACATACAAAAGATTCCTATTTATCACAAATGTGGAGGCCCTCGACCCTTGTAGAATTGTGTCTTAACTCTACACATCGGTTGTAAAACAACTGATTAACTTAACTAAAACACACTACTGGAGTGTTTTAATGAATACTCCAAACTTTACTTAACAAAATGAGTGGTTCTTATCACACAAAAAGGACCACTTATTATGTCTGAATTTAAAAGAGTTTTGCAATTGAACAATTAAAAATGCTAATAACACTGAAGCTAGATTGATGCGCATGTTGGGGTGAACCGAGATTTGGCAGGAAATTATTGGGAGTGATAGAGATGCATTCTGTATTAAGCATTGGCATGTAACGTGCTATTGGAGGCCACTAGGAGATAGTTGGATGTTGGCAGTGTTTCCCCCCCACTTATCCCCTGGAGGAAAGAAACAAGTCATCAACATTTTCCGGAGCCTCTGATATTCTTTCTACATTCTGGATGTGTAGTTTATCCACTCCTGGTTTGGCACCCCTTTTTAAACATTTCAAAATGTGCCATAAATGTTTGTGAGCCACTTCAGAAATCTGACATTTGGGGGATTTGGAGCGCAGAATATTCATATTTCCTAGAGGCCCGGACTCTCGGATTCATTAACCACCACGTATCGATAATTAGCTCGGGATTGATCCTTAAATATTTGGTGTTTTGGCACTTCAAAAATTCAGGGGTTCAAGTGTTGTGGATGTTTATTTTGAGAATCTCCTGGAGTTACAATGTTGGACAATGATGTGGAATTTAGGGACCCACTTCAGTTTTTCAGGGTTCCGACACTTCGACAATTCGAGGGTTCCGAGAACTATGCTCTCTTTGAGTTGAAATTCTCCATAGGGATAAACTCTTAGACTGATGTGGTGGCCTGACGTCATATCGATGACATGTCACAGAAAGAAGGGTGACATAGTATAGATGGTGAACCCAAATATGCTTGAAATGAGTGCCATGTGTCATGATAGGAAAGTGCCACATGTCTCAACTGATGGATTCCACGTGTCTCCAGCTCTTTGGTGCTTCGACACTTCAGGATTCAAGAGTTTTTGTGTTTCTTTGAATTGAAATATTCCGTAGTGGCAATCTCTCGGATCTGAGATGTCCACATTAAGTCACTGTCGTTGACATGCCTACATGAAAGAGAGTGACATGTGTCACCTAGAATAGTGAATGTCGTAACCCAAATGAATTGAAACGAGTGCCACATTTTGGTGATCGATGGATGTTACACATATTTTAGTCACCCTAGTGATGTTTCTACAACATGTGTTCAGGCTTCCAAAAGAACCTTTCTTCATGAGAAAAGTGAGTAGCTCCCTCTTCTACAACAATTCTTTTTAGAAGGCTACTGCAGACCAACCATAAGGTACAATGTGGAAATGCTTGATTGTCGCAGGCTATCATGAAACTGACTTGCGACGTTTTCGCAGGTTGCACTATAGCCAGGGTGCAATGATGTTGAAAGACTGAGAAAAGGTCGAAGTTCACGAAAGCTCTAGAAGGGATATTCTAGAATATGAGGTGGCATTTGTATGGTTGGGATCCTACTTGCTTCTTTGATTTGGTGGGATCATCCTAAACTTTTTAACCATCTCTCTTTCTCCTATATAATGATGGATTTCTCATGGAAAAGGTTAAGCAAGCAAGAAAAAAAGAAAGAAAGGAATTAATGAAGGAATAGGCTGAGAATTGTGTGAGGGATTCTATCTCTATTGATGCTTGAGGTCTTCATCTATCCATGAAGTTATTGTGGATCATCTTCATGCAAGTTTGGAGCAAGTGTGTGTGTTGCAGTAAAGGGCCACTGAAAAGGAACCTTGCAACATCAAAGTTGTTTGGTTGTATCTTCCACTTTTACTTAATATAATACAATGGCATGTTTCTTTCCCATAAAATAATTCTCATTTTATTACATGACTCATTGATTACATGTGTAAATTTTCATTGAATATACTATTGTTTCTTTCAATTTGGTTGGTTTGTGTTTCATTGCAGATTCAATATCACAAGAGCACCGGAGTGGAGTAGGGACAACAAAGAAATAAGGAAGTGATATTCAAAGGTATGTCATTCATCTCTTGTTTGATTGTAAATTCAATGATTAAATCTTAGGGAAAGCATCATGTCCTGTCTTGTTTTTTTCTAGATCCAGGTGGATCTAGGGAGATCATTTTATGTCCGCATTCACCGATTTATCTGATAACAAAATTGGCGACCGTACTGGGGATACGATTTGTTTGTGGTTTTTTGCTGTCCATTTACCTTTATCCTACATCCTTTAATTTTAATCCAATCTCTGAGTCTCTGGGGGATCCATCCAGACTCTCTCGATCTGATAGTTCATTTAGACTCTTTGTCCTTTTTCCAATTTTTCTTTTTTTACAAAGATAGTTGCACTGCATCCCATATGCAGGCAAAGACGTCCCTGGATCACTGCACCCTTCCTTCTTAGAACAATGCAGAACCTCTGCACCCTACCCATATATAGCCTACGAAAACCCCAAATCGCCGCATTGTACCCTACTGATGGGTTGCAACATTGCCTGTAAAATTTTTAGATTAGGTCTTTTTGTCTTTTGACTCCCAGTTTTGCTTTGATCACCTAGGAATAACTATTTGTGCCATCATTTGACTATTTTCTGGCTGTAAGACTTGTTGTTGATTGGATTTTAGGGATTGAAAGCCCTTCTTCATAATTTCACAAGTTTTAATTTCTTGTTTTGCATTAGATTGGGGGCATCCTTTCATTTGAAGTAGCAAAATTGCATAGTTTTTGGAATTTTTTGGTCTTGAGTTCTAAAAATATTTCCCCCTCATAGTCGGGGGGCAAGAATAGTGTATTGGTGTACAGTCTCTTTTGCTCATTTCTTGAGAATCTTGATATTGATGAGTTTAATTAAATTTTGGGAAATTGTGCATATGGGAATGATAAACGTTTTCTCCTTCTCGTAATATAGCTTTCATCGAAGTGAAATATTTGCATTCTCATTTCTTTTCATTGTTTAGAGTCGGTCAAAACATCATTTAGTCCACACCATTTTCCTCTTGAGTAACAATAGCCTTAAAAATAAAGAGCTTATAAGAATTGATTAGACATTTTTATATTTTCTGGTAGCAAACCTACATTAAATTAGTTGTAGATCTTTGGGATAGGTGTGAAAGAGAACTTTCCAAAGCTGCAAACAAACATTGTATCTTGTGATAGGGAGAGTTCAAATCCAATTGCTACATTTTTTCCTGGGTATCCCTTCTAACACAAGGGTCAATCACGAGGTCACATTAGGACTGGAAGAATTACTCACCCTTCTTTGTTGGTCTTTATGTAGAGATTGCACGTATTATGGGGGTCACTTGAAGGTATACCCACAATGATGAGTGGATGCCTTTCAAGTTGATTTCAGGCTAGATACCCTGCCTTTGCGCATGGATCAGACTATCGACTATTTCCCCAGGCATCAATGTAGTAATTGGTAACCTTAGTGGCCTATCTATCTAGGGTATTTACACGAGGCGACTGTGGAGGGCCAAGTCTCCACGGTACCTGGAATTGATGTTGGCCAAACTCACTCAGGCTCCTTGGAGGGTATACCCACATTTATGTGTGGGATATTGCACCAAGGTGTAAGTCCATTAAGAAGGTCATCAATGTAACTTTTCCACCCACTCTATCTCAATGCCTTATTACATTTTTCCCGCGACATTGGATTTCATCACCAACTAGTGCATTCATTATAAGAAGGTTTTGTTTGCTTGTTTTCTTACTAGATTTTTAGTGTGTGTTGTTTGTTTTCCCTAGTGGACTCTAGGTTGGATATTTATTTAATGGCATCAATTCCCAAGATGACCCATGAGGGAACCCCTTTTCCAGGGGAACCTTTTGTGTTTCCTACTTATAGAAACATTGGTCCTCCTCACATCGCTACTTTGAGCCTTCCAGGTCTCACAATTGGATTACTGGTATGGCTGTTTTCCACTCAGGTAATCCCGAATGCAACTAGTGCTTTAGTTGTAAACACTTCACCCCAAGATCATCACCCTCATGTTGATCCTTCACCGTCTTCACAAGTAATATATTCTTCACCTTCTTCACTTGCAAGGTCTTCTTCCATTTCATATTCTTCGCCGATTGAAATCTCTCAAGCTAGTAACCTAGTGGATAAGAATAAGAGGAAAAGGAAGATTAAGAAGAAGAAAAATAAGTAAGGGTCCAAACTTCCAACCACTGCTGTACATGTTGGAAATAAACCAGTTACTGTTAATCGTGCTGGGAGTGTTGATGATGTCAAGATCACCCAAACAACCCGTAGGCCCAAGTACCCTTGCAGGATTTGTAAGGATAGACATTTTCTTAAGGACTTCTCTGGTTTTCCAAGGTTGTAGAAGCATGGTCTACACAACCTCGCCAACTCGTGTTGTCAGCCTCTGAAGAACATGCCGATGACCTCCCGTCAACTAGTCATGATACAGTTGGGAAGAAGAAAAGTAGATTCATGTTCCCATGTATGTTATGCAAAGGGAGTCATATCACTCACCTTTTCCCTCGTATGAATGAAGCCTCGAAATTACTGGAAGACATGACTGTTTCATAGTCTCAACTTCCATCTTCTTATCGCAAGCTAGCTCTTGACCCACCTGTAGTTGATGGAATGATCAATCTGGTCTCTTTGTCAGTCAGTCCGATTGATCATGTCATCAATCTGGTCACATATTTGGTTGAACCAGTTGACAAAGTGGTCGATTTGATCCCATACTCGATCATTTACACTCTCTTGTTAGAGAGTCAAACCCAAGTTGTCGATCCCTTTTCTACCCATAAAACCCATTCTCCCCTTGGAGAATGCACCTCAAGTGGTCGATTTGATCTCGTCATCGATCGATCCTACTCTCTCACTAGAGAGTAAACCCAATACTGCCCACATTTTTCTTGTTGATACAGACTCTACCCTGCTAGGGGGAATTCCTCCTTCTCCCATGGAACCCCCTCCAAGTAATGAGGCCATCCTTTTTGATTGGGGTGTGCTACTTGGACCTCGTCTTCCCTCTCACATTCCTTTCAAGATTACCATATAGGTTTGTGGCCGAGATGTTCCCTAGATGTTGATAGATGAAGCTTCATCCATTAGTATTTTTTCCTCTCTTGCTTGGCAAGCTTTGGATTATCCTCAACTTGTGCTAGTTACGTAGACTCTGTTAGCTTTTAACAAAAGAAATAGTCACCCTTTAGCGGTCCTTCCTCAGTTTCTCGTAAGTTTGGGAGGGAAAACTATCGTTATTGATGTCATGGTAGTCCAAGACCCCTTGGATTTTGATTTAATCCTTGGGAAAGATTATGTCTATACCATGAAAGCGATTGTGTCCACTCTTTTTAAATGTGATATATTTCCCGCATGATGGTAGAGTTGTGAATATTGATCAACTTTCATTCGTTGCTCCTAACTCAATGATTTTTGTAAACGGTTCGTATATGTAGTCCGTATCACCCTTTCCATAGGTCAATTATGTGGCGTTGTCTGCCATGTATTCAACTGTCAATGAAGATGAGCCTCTTGCTATAAGCTCAGTCTCTTATGTCTTAGATATGATAGTTGACATGGTGATATCTTCAATAGGGATTTTAGAGCTTGATCTCCTTACCCCTTTCAAGACCCTCGACATGTGTTCCTTCTAGAGTGTGCTTCTTCCATCAACTGAAGATCTCTTGGAAGCCATGGCCGAATTTTCTCCTTGACATGGTGTCCTTCCGGAGCATTGTCCTCATGGAAGCCATGATCAAGAAGAGTTTAAGCATGATTTTCTGATTTCAAGCTCGTTAAAAAATGAAACCAACTATGAGGATATTTTTTTGCGTCTTTGTGGCGACCTCGTTGAAAAAATGAAACAAAGGTTACGAGCATAATTCTTGTTTTCTTTGTCAAGCTCGTTAAAAAATGAAATAGATTTCCCCCCTCTCTGTTTGAGTCAAGTCTTTCATCTAGTATTTGAAGCTTAATTTCATCCTCCTGCGTTGTTGGATGAGACGAAGCTTTGGGGGAAATGCTTCCAGCCTTTGGACTTCATGTTGAAGTTGAGCCGCTATCTTCTTAAGCCGGGGGCTAAGTACCAACCATGTGTTGGGATGTCGCAAGGATAGTTTTCTCTAGTTCAAGCTTGTGTAAAAATGAAACCACCTACCTCAAGCATAGTTTTCTATGTTTCAAGCTTGTGTAAAAATGAAACCAAGTCCAACCACAGTTTTGTTTACTTTTAAGCTTGTGAAAAAATAAAATCTATCCCAAGCATAGTTTTTTTTTGTTTTAAGCTTGCGTAAAAATGAAAACAACCCCGAGCTTTGTATTTGTTCTCTCTCATGCTCATAAATCATTGAGAATGTAACCGAGTAAAATTTTAGCACTTTTTTGGACTCGTAAAGTTTATACTTAAAAGAAACCCCTTGGAGTTTACTTTAAGCCCTTTTCAAACTCTCTAAACATGAAAAGATTGTTGAACGATCTTGTTCTTTTCACGCTCGTTAAAGTATTTGAAGAAAACGTCTGTTGAGTGATAGTTTATCTCTTTTTCGGTCTCGTCAGATTAATTTACAAAAAAAAACATTTTGGAGTTTTCTTTAAGTGTTTTTCAGACTCTCTAAACATGAAAACCCCCTGAGTTTTCTCTCTTTGGACTCGTTAAACAAACATCGAAAGACCTATATGGAACTGAACCACTCCTTCTTAGGGTTCATTAAACATACTCTGAGGGACTCGTCCGAAGGATGAGATTACATCAACAAGCATATGTTATCCTCCTCAAGCTTGAATACAAATAAAGAGGTACTCGCCACAAATGGTGGGGGACAATTTGGGAAGGAAATGTGTCTCTATATTTGTGTTAGTGGTAGTAATAGTCTCTCTTGAACATGACACCCCCTTCATCACTCAATCCGGGTTGGGAAATCCATTTCTCTTTTGTTTGACCTTCCACAAGTTCATATCTTGGGTCGTCTTTGAGCCAATGGTGATAATACCATTGTCGTGTTGTTCATATGTTCAAGAAAAGTCCAACCTTGAACAAGCCTTCTATCTAGTCGACCATCTGTAGTTATCAATTCCTACCATGTCAACCTCCCTTGTGTCAATCTCAAAACATATTCATACTTTGATCTACATTAAATCTGTTACTTATTTCATGTCATTGATGGGGGATACATCAAGGCCCTCCTGTGACGAGTCTGTTATCGTCGAATTCAACTCATTATCCGAGAAGAAGACTTAGAAATCAGTTAGTACATTAGAACCTGCATGCCTTAATGGCAAGTTTCTTCGCTTTCGACAGTGGGTTCACATTGTTGACCACTGATTGAGAGATTCTATCGAGTGCTTGACTTCAGATCATTTATTCGCATTCGTTGGATTGTACTGAGGTACCTTGGGAGTCATTGACATCAATGGTGATTTCCTTCGCACTTGTTAATGGTTTTCATCAATGGATGATAATCAAGTGGTTTCTACCATGTTTGACTTCAACACCTATAATCGCATGACTAGATTCGTACTTACGGACGATGGGATTGAAGACCTTGGATCTCATTATTTCGGTCCAGGTTGCGATGGAGTATTTATGATTTGTATTGACACATAGATCTACTTTGTATGTCCTGTGGCTATGTCTGAATCTGAGGTTTTCTGCGAGCATAGATCCATAGTGTATTCCTAGTGACTATGTAGGTTTTCTACGAGCATGGATCCATAGTGTATGATTGGTGGCCATGACTGACATTTATGATTTAAATCACTTGTATTCTGAGCATGGGAATGCCTACCTTAGAAATGGTATAATATTGCATAGATGCTTGGTTGTTTGCTGGTTTCCAATTGGTGCGCTCCTTGTTTCCGACACACACACACATATTCTACAAAGTATTTCGGCTGTCACGAGTTCCAACCTCATACTTTGGGGGGCATTCTGTTACACATTATTTTAGTCACCCTTGTGATGTTTCTAAAGCATGTGTTTAGGATTCCAAAAGAACCTTTCTTCATGAAAAAAATGACTAGCTCCCTCTTCTTCAAAAGTTGTTTTTATAAGGCTGTCATAGGCCATCCATAAGGTACAGTGCATAAATTCCTGATCTCCACAGGCTATCATGAAATTTTCTTGTGATGTTTCCACAGGCTACACTATAGCCTGGGTGCGACGATGTTGAAAGACTGAGAAAAGGTCGAAGTTCATGAAAGTTCTAGAAGGGATATTCTAGAACATGAGGTGGCATCTATATGGTTGGGATCCTACTCGCTTCTCTAATTTGGTGGGATCATCCTAATATTTTTAACCATCTCTCTTTATCCTATATAATGATGGATTTCTCATGGAAAAGTTTAAGCAAGCAAGCAAGCAAGAAAGAAAGCAAGGAATTAATGAAGGAATAGGCTAAGAATTGTGTGAGGGATTCTATCTCTATTGATGCTTGAGGTCTTCATATGTCCATCAATTTATTGTGGATCCTCTTCATGAAAGTTGGGAGCAAGTGTGTGTGTTGGATTAAAGGGCCACCGAAAGGGAACCTTGCAACATCAAGGTTGTTTGGTTGTATCTTCCACTTTTACTTAACATAATACAGTGGTGTGTTTCTTTCCCATAAAATCATTCTCATTTTATTACATGACTCCTTGATCACATGTGTAAGTTTTCTTTGAATATACTATTGTTTCTTTCACTATGGTTGGTTTGTGTTTAATTGTAGATTCAATATCACAAGAGCACCGGAGTGAAGTAGGGACAACAAAGACATAAGGAAGCGATATTCAAAGGTATGCCATTCATATCTTGTTTGATAGTAAATTCAATGATTAAAGATTAGGTAAAGCGTCATGTTCTGTCTTGTTTTGTTCTAGATCCAGGTGGATCTAGGGAGACAAATTTATGTCTGCATTCACCGATTTATCCAATAACAATGGATGCCACATGTCTTTTGTTGATTGTGGAGCCTGATTATCTTCCTGATGCAGAGGTCCTTTGCTTCCAGCCGTGTCTATACCCCATGAAGTATTTACACCCCAAAAGTATGTACACTCTTCCACGCGGGGGAGTGTA
>JZKD02S0321618.1:726916-751565 GCA_000966675.3 Picea glauca
CAGACATGTTAACAAAGGGAGTAACCAGGGAGAAACTGAGTTCTTGCTCAGTTTCAGTTGGTCTTCAAGAATGAAGATGAAGATGAGAAATTTGCCAGGTCCAAGAAGGTTCAAAATCCATCATATACAACAATAGTGGAGTTGTTGAGATCAGTCTCCAAGTGGGAGATTGTTGATTGTGGAGGCTGATTATCTTCCTGGTGCAAAGGTCCTTTGCTTTCAGCCGTGTCTATACCCCATGAAGTATTTACACCCCAGAAGTATGTACACTCTTCCACGCGGGGCAGTGCAGAGGGGGGGTACCCCCTCTGTGGGGTCCGGGGGCAAGCGGGCCCCCGGTGGGGGTTCGAGGGCGAAGCCCCGGAAGCAAAAATTGCCTTATAAAAGTATATTGTAATTTCATTGTAAATCTGGACCGTTCATTATAAGGTCGCAGATCTAATGATAGATATTATGTTAGGGTTTTTTGCCTTAGAAGGCAACCCTCTTTTATGAGGGAAATGTATTTGTGGCTATGTACGGGAGTGAATATTTTATTCTGAGAGAGGAGACTGTGAGAGAAAGAAGAGGAAGTTACAACGGGTTTTGCTGTAGGTTGCATCCCTTCATTTGCTGGATAATAATAAAGGAAGGACCTGGCAATTTCTCTGGTGGACGTAGCCCACACTGGGTGAACCACGTAAATCTATGTCTCTCTCGTATTGTGTGTCTTCTGTGTTTTTGTTTCTGCATTTGTTTTATTTTATTGCTCCGCGGTCCTGTTTTTCTAACATCTTTGTCTCTTCGGTAATTCGAATCTTCAGCTCTTTGCCACTTCAGTGATCTGTGCTTGTCTTGAAGTAAAACCTCCGGGATGGATGATCTCCGGGATTTGACGTGGTATTTTGATTTCATATCACTGATGTGTCATAGAAATAAGGGTGACATGTGCCACCTAGAAATGGATAGATGATGTAACCAAAGGTGTCTAAAAAAATTTCTACATGTCTCAACTGATGAATGCCACATTTATCAACTGTGAATTACATGTGGCTTTGATATTTTGACATTTGGTAATTTTGAGTTCTAAGTGTGGAGATCTCCTGAATGGCTGATCTTGCAAAGCGATGTGATGATTCGACATTCGGAAGTTTTCAACAAAGATGAGCTCGAACGTTTTGGTGTGAAATTCGTGGAGTGGAGTTTGTGTAAATATGTGATTAAACCTCATGTGAGTTTGAGACTCCACATGCAGGGGATCCATTGATCTACATTGACTGTTAGATCTCCATCGTTGAATATTTGACCTGTTTGTTTGGCTTGAAATGTAATCCCGAAATGGACTGCTTCGAATTGCTGTGTCTTTGTTGTGGAAGCTTACTGCGCATACACAAGAATTGGTGGTCCTGGATGTCTCTCGCGCACACAAAAAACTTGGTGGACTTGCTACACACTCAATCAATGAAAAACATGATGACAAGTATTTCGAACAAAATCACGACATTCAATTATCCTTTAAGAAAACAAAAACAATTTGTGCAAAGAATCAATCAAGAAAGATAATGATTAAAAACTAAGTCAATTAATAATGGGAGATTGACTCAACCAACCAAAAGAATAATGACTTTCAAGAATGTATAGGGAAAATGAGGCAGGGGGGGCATGAGGAGTGTTTCATTTCGGCGTCGGGGATTTTCCTTAAGACATACATCCTTGGCTACAACGTCCTATCATGCTGATGCTGAAAATGTATCGACAATTGATGATCAATGATTTGTGATGGTTGTCCATATTTTTGATTTGTATCTTGGATCTCTCTGATGCCGAAAACGTATCAATGATGTTAAAGAGATGTACTAATGAACAAAATTTGTTGATCGACGAGCATTGAAAAAGTTTAAACTGTGTACATTTTAGGCCCTTCATGCCATGTTACTTAAAAAAATCAATCCATCAATAAATTCAAACCAAAAAAGAATAACCAATGACAAGACTCAATAACAACATATCAATCCATCCATCTCACAACACTGATTCTGATTCAAAAATTATAAGTGGTAACCAAATAGAAAGAAAGTTTGCAAAGTCTTTAAGGGTGTGTTGAGTGCTCAACAAGTCTCTCGACCAATGTGAAACCAAGTCAAATTTTGATATATGACTTGCCCTTTTGGAATAATTTTTCTTGTACAGTTGATGTATCTATAAGAGTCTCTGGATGAATTCCCTATTACTTCTCTTCTTCCTTGAAATCAACTCGATCTGTATTGTAACCATCTGTACTTGGATTTTTTCTTCTCAAGGTATAAATCTACATGAACATGACATAGTATTTTGAAGATGCTTATAACATGCATCCTCTTACAAATATATGGTTCTTATTTCTTTTACAAAGAGGATTATTTCTCCTTTACCAACTCTAGGAATTTTTCGCATAACTTTTATGCTCTTCCCGCTTTCAATCTACATATTCCAACTGTCTAGATCCTTATGTTCCTTCACCTTCAGTACTTCAGAATAAGAATTTAACTTAGACAATTTGATCCATATGTAGTCCTTTAGTTGATAACAAGACAATACAATTTCTTATATTGTTGTCGAAAGGCTTAGAAATCTTTATAAAGACTCCTTTCACTCTTAACAACATATAAGATGGTAGTATAGAAATTATCTTACAAAATTCCTCTCACTCTTATCAACATATAAGGTGGCTATATAGAAATTTACAGAACTCCTCTCACTCTTATAATCTACAATGAGTGGCTTACAAGCCTTCTAAATAGCCTTTAGGAGATATATACATATGCATATCAACTTACATTTACAAATATACATATTTACAATGAAATATTTTTTGATGGATGGTTTATTCATGGACTCATCCTCCCTTTAATAATGGAAAGAGTTTCATAGCTTCCTATCTCTGACAATGTCTCTGACATCGATGTTGAATTTGACATTGAATCTGACATAGAATCTGATGTTGAATCCAAGAAACCATTAGACCAAATGATAGGTCTTCCCAGTAACCTATATAAACTCTCCTTGTGAACACCAAGAACTATTGTTGTGTATGGAGCATCTTCCCTTGAGTACATAAGTACTTGGCCATTCTAGAATGCAACTACATAACCTTGATCTTCAAATTTCGCAATTGAAAGTAGGTTTACTTTCAAATATAGAACATATAACATATGTTAGATTCCCATAAATCCTCCTGACTCGAGTTGGAATATTACATATCCATGCCCTCTTATTTCTTATCTGATGTTAGTTATAGATCCTACGTAGCAATTTGTGTTGGACTATGAGAAAGTCATAAATATTGATCTCATCATGGTCATGTGGCGAGATGAGCCACTGTCCACGAACCATTCCTTGATGTCTTGATATATCACTTTGTTAATACCAACCATTAGGAAGTATTCTTTCTCAAATATTTCAGTAAGATTATTAACTCCATTTGGGGTTGTTGTTTGTCTTCTTGCAAGTGCTTTACATCTTTCTAGTTCTTCTTCAGACATTGGTGCGGGTAAAGTGTACACCACTTCTCGATCTGATGTCCACTCTTACCACAATAAGAGCATAGTGTCTTGTTCCCATATTGGAATGACGATCCCTTTCTATCATTCCTCCTTTTCCTTTGCTTTGAGACATGATATTTACCTTTATCCTTCTTCTTGGATGTATTTTCTTGCACGAGATGTATTCTTCAACACTTCTTCATATCATGATTACTAATTCCATAGGAAGCACATGGATACATAGACCATTTACTAATGGGAAATGTCTTCATTCCTTTTTTAGAGTGCAGATATTTTTCTGGAGATGTCTTACATATGTTACCTTTCCCTAAGTTGGAAGGTAAATCTAACTTCTTATGAAGGAGATTTTCATATGAAGTTCTCTTTTCTTTATCCATCCTTGAGCATTCTCCATCTTGATGAGAAAAAAAATAATACAAGGATTCATCCTTCTCGATCATGCTCTTTGAAAGAGATAGTCCCTTTTGCATCAAAGACTTTACATTTTCAATCTGCCAATATTTATGGATTGATGCTAGTGGTGAAAATATCTGATCCTTGTTCTGCAAATTCCTTTCCAAATCATGAAAAATACCTCTATGGAAATTCTTATGAAATATTAGTCGATCTTGTAGCTTCTGTTTCTCTTTCTCGAGAGTTTTCAAATGAATCCTTAAATCATAATTCTACTTCTCGATCTGTCGATTAATATTCTTTTGCAGCCTCAAATTCACGAGATATTTACTCATTTCATCCTCTTAATAAGAGTCTTCAATATCTTCACCAAGTTAATTCTTGGACCTCATCACATCAAAAACTTGCAAACTCACGTCAAAAATAGCTTTGCTACCTCTTGATCCGAAAATACTTAGACACCACATATTCTTTAAAAATATACATTTAGCATCTAACTTGATTCAAAATTAATTCTTGATCATATTGAGGTGCTTTGCAGAAAAATGATGTTGTGTTCCTTATCCAAAAACTCATAAACGAATGATTAATTTGCAGATTATTGATATGACACACACAAAAAAAAAGTACTCGAATTACATATATTGATGCTATAATTTACTTCATCTTCAAATCCTCTTAGATAGTAAGATTGTTCTTCATTATTTCAAAATGCCAAATTACATTACAACTTGGATTTACAAAAGCCAATTTTACGGACTCTCTTGAATTCCATTGCTCAAATTTAGAAAATGAGTTTACCATTGAATTCCTTGTAAAATCATGAGAAATTTTAGTATAAAGTCAGCCATATTCTAAACTGGCTCAATTTTACCCTCTTTGCATGCGAAACAATGCGTTATGGCGCTCCTTAATGCAAATATGGACTAATACGTTTACAAATGACCTCTTAGCACAAAAATAACATCACCATTGAACTCCTTTTGGAAAAATGAGAAAAATGAGTATAAACATGCCTATGTTTCATTAATATACCTCATGGCATGCATATCGAGACAATGCCAATTAGGATCCTCTTCTTGCATGCAAATATATGCATCCATACAACTTCAGGATCCGTGCACACCTCAGACTCTATGTCAGCATTAGAATGTGTGTCCTCGGTTTGTATTGAAACATTAAAATTCATGCCCATTAAATAGCTCGCGGGCTAAAAATTCTCGTCTGCAACAATAGGAAAACATTAAATATTTTCTTTGGGATACCCTTGTAATATTAGGTTCCTGTGGTCTAACGGTTAAATTGGTGGTGCATTGTGTGGTAGGTAGGGGGTTCAAACCCCACTTACCATCAGTTGTTGCATTGTTTTTTGTTACAACGGTGGCATATGGTATATATACATATGGTTATAACCAAAGTTTTAAACACCCCTTGTGTGCATGAATATAGGTGGTCACATTACACAATGTATAACCATGTAATATAGGTAAAGGGATAGGCCTTTGACCCTATTTCCACCCAACCATACCATACTACAACCTTACATAAATATAAGACCATACACTTGTTAAGTCTCATCGTGTGGTTTATTGGTAAAGTGCTTGGGTAAGGTTGTGGGAGGTCTCGGGTTTGAACCCTATCATCTCCCATAAAAATTTGATATACATAAACCATAATGGCCAATAGGAGGGTTCCACATGGCGACCTCTCATTGGCTTATCACTGCCATGTGTTGAATTCCTATTGGTTCCAACTATACTACACGGATTGCTGAGTCACCTACCTGGTTGGATGTATGATGTGGCATGTGGAACTCCATGGTGTGGCCATGTAAACACTGTATGGTCATATGGTCAAGACACGTGTCACCTTAACCCTTTGACTTTACCCTTTTTCCCCTAATTGACTCAAACTTTGACCATTCATATCTTTTGCACACAAGATTTGTTTAAGAAAATGTTTACATCGTTGGAAAGATATCGCTGAGCTCTATGTATTGATGGCATTTTCAAGAGAATTTGGGATGGTCAAATTTTGGGTATTTATGGATCCTCCTGGACCTCTATGAGCATTCTAGATCTTCCTGGACCTTCTGTGAACGTTTTGGATCCTCTTGGATCACTAATGCACATAACTAGAAAACACATATGCTCTTGTGAGTAAATATTCACAATTTCATATTATTATTGTCCCTTTTCCAAATGCCCATGACATTATAGGACATATCCCTTATGGCTGGTGCCTATGATAATTTTATTGATTTCCATTAAGCCCGAGAAGAACTACTAAGGGTCTAAGACCCTTATTTTCCTCTCATGGCCATGGTAGGGGTCCTAAAACCCATTCCTATTGTGGAAATCATACTAATAGTGCCCATATTCATAGTCATAGGCCTTGTCATAGAACTTGTTCATGGAAATTGAGCATGAGAAATCTTTGATTAGGGAATTTTTGATATAAAAGATTTTTTTATGGTCTTAAGGTCAACCTCATGATGGTATGAATCCCTCTGCATTTTTCAAGATGTGGTACTCCTTTTTTTCTTATGAAATTATATATAAAAAAAACAACATTTGAGAAGGACCAAACTTTTGAAAAACTAACATTCACATTTAGAACAATACTTTAAATTGGGACCAGGTATCTTTAAAAGAAAATATATACAATATATTACAAAGTAGATAAACCAAATGAGTATGATAAATAAGAGGATGACATTTCGATCACAACAATCACAAAGACAACAAACAATATCCACAGTAAAGAGATAATAAATATGGACCACATATATAAGATAACTTTAAATGATCATTCCATTAAGCACCAACAAGATTATGATGGATAAAAAATTTGGGAACTCATGCTTCAAATCAAATTCATTGAGAATACAATAATGTAGTATCCCAAAGTAGTTCTCTCAGAGACTCAAAAAATAACATAAGTCTTTAAATACAAATTTAATGTCTTTAAATAAAAGATTTGCATTTTCCCTTCAAAGAGGGCTAGGATTGGGCTCCCATGGACCATAAAATGAAAATAACTAGAAGATAAGAGGAAAAAAATCAAGGATCAACCTGATTTTCATAGAATACTGAGAAATAGAAGGCAATATGAAAAATGATTGTGGAAGAAATAGACATAAAAGGGGGAACAAAGTTGCTACTTGACTCACTGTGATGGAAATTTATCGTAACCCTTTTCTTGTTTGGAAGAGTTTCTTTTATATATGCATGTTGTGGTTGAGGTGGCATAACTGTTGCAATTGTTTCTTGATTTTAGGTTCGGTAATTTTGATTAACGTCTTTTTCAACCACTTCTCGATATACTCTCTTAAAGAAGCTATAGTAATTTCATACTTAGTTTTAATTTCAAATAATTCACTTTCAAATTCTCTCAGATCCATCTCCGATTGATGCAACGTGTCATCAACTTCATATCATTTCTATTGATATACCAAACTAACCATTTTTCAACTTCTTCTTCAAAAATATATATTGTTTTGGTGAATTTATTTTCCCAAGCAGCTTTTAATGCATTAAGTTGTTCCATTAAAGTGACATTTGATAAAATCATGGTATCCATCAATAAATTGGGACCATCAAGTTCCTTCATAACATACACAATCTTGATAAACACATTACTTTTTTTATTTTTCACAACATCAATCTCATTTATCATTTCTTTCAAACATTAAATTCTTCTTATCCAACATGCATTGATATGTTTCATTTGGTAAGTTGAAGGACGTTTTTTTTCTTTTCTGTGAGCTTCACTTAAGCTTGAAACTTTAGTTGAGAATGTACTCACAAATTCCCTGTAAAATCCTTGATCATTTTCTAGGTCCTTTTGCAGATATTCCTTGAAATTTTGTATTCTTCATGAAAAACTACCAATACTCTGAGCGAGGTCCCAATTTTTTTTAATTATATCAATTCTTTTATGTATGGAATCACCAACATATTTTCTTATTGCTTGTAATAAACTTGAAGAACCTTTATATTTGTTACTTCTTTCTGGAACATTTTCTAACACAAATCCAGGTTGGATTGAGTTCAAAGGATCTGGAAACAATGGTCCTCGTATCAAGGAAACTTCTAACACATTTATCCTTTGTTTCAACTATGAATTTTGTTTTTCCATATTATCAATATATTACTTCAAAGATTCTCTAGGTGCTTTGTGGAACTGTGAAATTTTTTATGATGAAACTCCATCAAAACTAATGGATGAATTCCATTTTTCCAATGAATTGTTATTTTCAATACTTACTTTTTCCAATAACAATTTTTTAGATTCACAATTATAGGTCATGTGGTACAAAGTAATAGCTTCCTCTTAAAATATTACAGGATCTTGGGTAATAAGGGCTTCAAAAATTTCCCTGGTTTCTAGTAGTCTTTGTGTAGACCAACTAGGTTCTTCAATGAGATGATAGATATCAATTACTCATGGAATTTCCTGGATTTCAGGTAAGATTAACCATGTTTTTTTTTTTTAAGTAAAAAGGGCATTGCCTGTTATATTACCATAGCCAAAGTACAAAATTCAAGACTGTAGGTGATGCCAGCTGTCCCGCCTGAGGAGGAAACTGGGACAGCTAACCTCCATGTCCATGTGTCACACTGAATACAGAATTAGCAAAAATTGACAAAGTTGACATCCTGCCCGAAGGAAACTAGGACTCATGGTCACACCATGAAAGCTGGTTATTCTATCTAACGCTAAGACTAACTGGTAGCTAACTAGTAAAAGGCAGAAACTGTAACTACAACACCAAGACCAGAAACGAGTTTTAAGCATGAGGGAACCTCTGAGACGAGTTGTTTGTCCTAGACCTCAGAGTGCCTCCACCTTGCCAGGAATGTGTAGGTGCGTGCGCAGGTCGGACATTGCTTTTTTGCCGATGCTCTGGAATGTGCCGTGAAGAACATGTCCATCCGCTGATCCATGCATTCCAGGTGGAATATTTGGTCATCTAACTTGTGCCTGATTTCAAAGACAAGATTGAGGTACCCCCAGTCAGCTACAGGTGGCTTCTCCTTGCAATCCTCGCTAGTTGCTGCATTCGCATCTTGTGTTTTGTGTCGTCGACGCTTTCGTCCCGTCTCCTTCTCTTCTTTGGTGGGCTCGGGAGGATCCTCCTCTTCCACGTAGAAGGGGGAGTAAGGCTTCTCCGTGGTGGCAGTAGAGGGGTCGGACACCTTGCAATCAAACTGACATTTTCTATGGGTGCCAAAGCTCGTGCTTGGGTTCCAGTTCTCTGGTACCATGAACAACATGTGCCCAGGAGGGCTTGGCAGACCACCTTCTGGTATAACCTCTTCCACGTACGCCATTGGAGGTGTACGTGGTCTGGTCTTTCGTCGCCGAGCTGCAATCGCCATAGCCCTCTCAAAATTCTTCTTTCGTTTACGCCAAGACTCTGCCGCCTCAAATTTCTGCTTTCGTTTGCGCCGAGACTCCTACGAATACCAGGCCGCTTTCCGACGCGACCTCCCTGGAATTTGGGGCATGACGAGGTCACTGTGAAAAGTCTGAGTGCTACCTGTTCCTGTCCAATTGCGTCAGAAGAAAGGTGGGGTTGCCGAGTGCAATCGTCGAGCCAAAAAAGTAGGAGGGAGGCTACCGCGACTCTGGTTCGATTGAGAGACGAAAGCTTCCCGGAGAAATTTGGTGTATGAAGTCGCTACCCGAACCATGAGCATTGTTATTAACACCACCGTCATAGCCATAGCATTAAACCTCGCCATTAAACTCTGCTGCATAGTGCTCTGGTGAGGGGTACCCTTCGCTTGCGCGAGGGGCCTCATCGCGAGGTTTCGCCTGCTCGAATGCATGTGGGTTAATGGCCGAGGTGATACGAGCCGGTAGATGCATTAAAGCAGCGTCCCGTCTCAATCCCACATGGCACTATCGCGCCACCTGTCACCCCATCCGGGGGTAAGATTAACCATGTTATTGATGTATTTCTTTTTCTTTTGACATAATTATATGCAATATGATATTTAAAAAAAAAATTCGAGATGGGTCTTCATCGCCACCATCGTTTGAACCTCCAAATGATTCCTTTCTCATCTCCATACCATTGGTTCTATTCTTTGTTCTTGATGGAGTACTCTTTTAGTACGCTCTTGGTGAATTAGTGTTTTATCCATCACTTCGATGTTGTGCTGTCTATAACCTTCATTTGTGTTGTTTATTTCTTCCATGTCATATGAAACTTGGTCTACCATGATTTCAAAGAGATTTAGATTATCTCCGCCACCTTCTTGAAATTGTTCAACTTTGGTGAAATATGAAGAATACCCAATTAATTCCATTTTTGTAGTGAACTTGTTATCTTAGTCAAAACCCTTAAAAAAATTGGCTTCCTTTAAGACCATCTATTCATGATGTCCTGTTAGTTCATCAAGGTGGGTTAGATGCTTCATAGTAAATTCTCCACTCTTCCATGGTAATGGTATGAATTGTTTTTTCCTTCTATCATAAAATAAATGGGCCTAGGTTTTATATTGTCTGCACATTTCCTTAGTGAAAATTTTATCCGATACATAAAATGGGAGAAGAAAAGGATATTCTTTACCACCAAATAGACATATAACAATAGTTATTTAGAAGTTTCATAGATTCATTTCCCAGAAGAAATCTAGCAGCTTCAAGAGAGTCTCGATGTATTCGGACCAAAAATAGTCTTTTTAAACTATGAAATAAAATTGTTATGAACTGGGTAAAACTTGAATTGGATAAAACCATTCCATATTAAAATCAACATGCTTTTCCCTCGACAAATATTCAAACATGTGACCATAAGCAATGGAATAGATTAGGTAAGAAGTCATGTAGAATTTTCAAGTCTTTTTTCAATTAACAAATGGAAAGAGACCTCACTTGAAATAATATAACCCCAATATATAATATCTTTTTCGTGCAAAGAATAATGTAGGGAATATATAACATTTTTTGGTACAAATGTAGTAGATTCCAGACCAATAATACAGGTGAACAATATGAAAATTATCTATATTGGCATTTTAGTGAAGTTACCTCAATCCTGGAAGCAACACAATTCTTTCTTGGGTTTTCCAAATAATTGCTTAGAAATATCTCCCTTCCTTTATGCTACTTTAGAAAATTATCGAGCTCTTCATTTTTAAACTGCAAAGTAGGTGTAGGGAGTCATAACATTCTGGAGAATGTTGAAGGATCTAGAGAAATAGCTTGATGTCATTACATTTGAATTATTATTTTCTTAGAGTTGAACTTATTTGTGTTGTTACACACCCATTTTTCACACTTAAGTGTCACAATTTCATCGCCTTAAGTGTCGCAATTTCATCACTAGGTGGAAATCTTTGTCATGATCCCTAAACATGTTGGGGGAGAAATCTATCATCTGAAGGTCAAAATACTAGATTTTCCCTTAAGTTATTGGCTCTTTTTGAGTATAATCACTCCTCTTCCCATATGTAGAGGAGGCTGAACCCATCTTGTCACTCCGTTCTTAGTTTTAGGTGAGTGATACTATTTCCCTATGCTTAGTTCTAGGGGAGCTTTCAGTTTTTCATGGAAACCTGCATAGGAGATCTAGCTAAAGAATACACAAACAGAGCTTATCAAGAAAACGAAGAGATATATACGATGAAGAATGAGAATCAATGTATATTATGATCTTATCAATGAGTGAGTGATATTCACTCATATAGTCAATGACATCCTATAATTAGGAATGCATGCATAATAGTGATGGTCTAAGATTAGAAAGTCTAAAATAGAGCTAGTCAGTTAACTACCACTGAACTAGTGTGCCAAAAATATAAATTTCTCTAACACCCCCCCTAAACATCACTATGGAGTAAAAAATGAGTCCTGGCTACTAGGCCATTTTAGATACTCATGTACAGTGCAACTAGTGAACACTAAATAAAAACGAGGAAAGAGGGAAAACCACGTGGGAACAAACACTCCCCTCAAAAGATAATGTATCAAAATAAGAAAATGGAAGTTGCCAGGCAACTGTGTTCTTCACTGCAAGACAATCCTGCAAAGTTTGAAACTTATGCTCGTTGAAAGTCTTCATGAAGATGTAGAAATATTTATGGATCTGATGAAGTCCTTTAGCAACCTGTCTAGCCTGGTACCTCTTGATCCCATGGACCCATCTGCACCTGGAAATATTCCTTTCTGGTGGAAGTGGAACCACATACCAAGTCTGGTTCTGTAGGAGTGAGTCATACTCCTTCTGTATGGATGCTTTCCATAATGGATTTCCCACCACCTTATTGTAGTTCTGCAGATCAGTGGATTGAACCATATAGCAATGCATGGGAATCACAGGTTCTGAAGCTGAAATTACATGAGAAGGCTCCTCATGCCGAGATCAATTCATCCTTGAATCCAATGGATTCCTTGCAAGGTTTCCTGCTCCCTAAAGTGTGAATTGTTCCTTCTTAGGCATTTGTTGAAGCTTCAACGCTGACTTCTTATCTAGCTGTACTACCTGCTTATTTCCATGTACAAAATTTGAGTGTATGGAATCATCTTTGATGTCTGAAACTGATGGAAGCACAAGAGTATATGCATGTTCCACTAGAGGTGCATGCAAATTACTCTCCTTATATGTAAGTAGAATAGAGGAGTCATCGTCAGAAAACTTAGTGAATTTATACAACCTTGACTTGTGATCCACCTCACCAATTGCAATGATGGAACTGTCACACATGTCAATTACTAAAAGTAAATCTGATGTAAATTCAACCTTTTTACATTTCTGAGTGATCTGATAGATTGAGAGTAGATTCATAGAAAGCTTTGGAACATGTAAAAAATTATCAAAACTACCATTATGGAGTTCCACTCTCCCTTCTCCTACTACTGCTACTTGAGTATAATCCCCCATGAGAATAGGGGGTCTTGAGAATGGTCTCAAAGAAGAGAAAAATTCCTCTTTTGTTGCCATATGATGGGATGCACCAGAATCTATAATCCATGAATCAGATGAGGAATGAACTACAACCAGAGCATGATGATTACCTTTCATAGGAGTATGATCTTCTTCCTTCTACTTCTTGACTCCCTCTGGAATGAAGTTTCCAAGGTTGTTCTGTTGAAGTGCCTGTGCCATAAGATCGATCTATTTCTTCATGCATGTGGATTATTCATGATTCGGTTTATTGCAGTAAGTGCACTGTTTTCCCTTCTTCTTATTATTCTTGGAATCTGAAGAGTCTTTGGAACCTGAAGAATCATTAAAGGGTTTGGAATACCCCTCCTTCCCATTCTGTTTGGATGACTCTTTTCCATCATGCATGGTGAGTTCATGTACTTTGATATCTTTCATTAGGTCCATCTGTATGAGTTTTGTTTGCTCTTATGTAAGAGACCTAATGAACTGAGACAACATAGGCATTTTCCAATTTGTTCCAAAAATACATCTGCCAAAATGGAAATTGGAGACATATACAACGTATTTTGGTCCTAGCTTGGCCAAGATTGTTAGAATAAGTTGTTTCTCTTGTGTAGACTAGTCAATACCACATTCACCCAAGCTCAAAATCAAATATTTAAATTTAGTAAAGAAATCCTGTATATTATCAAAATTTTAGGGTCTAAGGTATTCAATTCTACCTCAAGCATATGACCTCACATCTCATCCTTCTTTCCAAAGAGTCCTTCCAAGGTGGTCCAGATCTTGTTTGGAGTCTTGGATGCTATAAAATGAAACCATAAATTAGTGGATATTAGCTCAAGAAGTAGTCATGTGGCCTCATCCTTACAGTTCACCCATCTCATCTTCTCAATCACTAATGTAGGTTTTGTTTCTGTCGCCATCGTCAAATTATACAGTCCTTTCCTTCTGAGTGGGAATTTTGCCTTGGGATTTCAATCAAAATAATTGTATGGTGTGAGGATTATGACCAAGTTTGACTGTACAATAGTTATACTATCCATCTCTCCCACTGTTTCTAAGAACCCCTAAAAATTTACTCTCAATCTACAAGTGAAAATTTAAGAAATCACGACAGAAAATGCACTTTAAGTGAAAATTCGTATCAGTTTCAAGAGATGATCTTCTGACTTACTTTCTGAGCTAACGGTGAGGAATTTCACCGAACGGTTGAAAACCCACTTGTAGAATGGGCCGATTTACTTAAATTAAGATCTGTTTCCTCAAAAACTTAATATTTTGGGAGCAATCACTGTATATAGGTACGGCCAAGGATTCATATCAGTTTCAGGAGGCTATCTTATGACTTAATTTATGAGCAAACAGTGAGGAATCTCGCCAAACAGTTGAAAACCCACTTACAGAATGGGCCGATTTACTTCTCTAACAGGCCGTTTCTTCAAAACATTAATAATTTTGGATAAATAACTATTGAAAGGTATGACCATGGATTTAGCTCGCTGAAAATCTGATTTTCCTTATTCTTTGGCTTGTTTGGCTTGCTTTAAGCAGTGTAGCTCTGATACCATGTCAGTGTTCCATGGAAACCTGCACAAGAGATCCAACTAAAGCATACATAAACAAATATTATCAAGAAAAGGAAGAGAGATATATAATGAAGAATGATAATCAATGTATATTATGATCTTATCAATGAGTGAGTGATATTCACTCATATAGGTGATGGCATTCTATAATTAGGATTGCATGCATAATAGTGATGGTATAAGATTAGAAAGTCTAAAACATAACTAGTCAGTTAACTCCCACTAAACTAGTGTTAACGTCTAAAATAGAACTACTCAATTAACTCCCACTGAATTAGTGTTACTCCCACTGAACTAGTGTGTTGAAAATAAAAATTTCTCCAACAAGAGTGATGAAGTGGTTACAACTAGTCAACCTTATTTTAGAGGTAAGATCCAATAATATTGAGTTGGTTTTTTCAAGGATTTGAGTCATCTCTGTCCTTTCTATCCTACAAAAATCCAAATACCAACTTGATAATCCAAATCCTCATTTGATCTTATCCTCTCCTCAAATTGTCCTATGGTTGTTATGCCTTAGATCCTATATAACAGAGGCCATTCTTGGGTGAAAGGAGCGTAATAACTTTAGAGTATCATACCTCTAGTCTTGTGACATTCAAAGGGATGGAAAGGAGAGCTTGGAGGATCTACCACAACATCAACATCAAAATTGTAAGTGATTCATTTCTTCCCATATAATATAACTTGGGATATTCCCCTCATGCTTATGTTTCCTATTGTATGCATGTCCATTTTTTCTTAGTTCAATATAGATAGATCTATTTTTCCTAACAATATATTGTAGAATAAGGAATTATTGTTTTGTCTCTTGCAGGATTTCTCTTGCACCAAGAGCTTGGATGTTAAGATCAAGGGCTGGAGAAACAAGGAAAATTGACTGAAAGGAGGTAGGTCGTCTATCCCATTCTCTCATATTCTCTTCTAATTCATTTTGTAGGCATATATAATAGATTTAATGGGAAAGTAGGGAACCATTTGTTAACTTCTGTTTTGGATCAGAGGAGTCTTTACCCAAAGGGGGTTTCACGTGTCCACTGGAAAAAATTTTCCACAACAGAAACTTGTCTTCCTTTTTCGTAATTAGTCCATATGGTACAAAAAAGGGAACTTAAACTTACACAGAATAAATGCCCTTTCAAATCCTCTTAACAGGCGTGAAAGGAAACAAGCTCTCCCAATAATCTTTTCATGTTTAGAGAGTATGAAAAGAGATTAAAGGAGACTCCAAAGAGTTCCCTTTTCATAGTTATTCTTACGAGGTTGAAAAAGGAATAAAATGCCACTTGAAAGATGACTCTCCGTTGTTTAATGAGATTGAATAAATATGAAACATGCTCTCATAAACAAGGTCACTGGAAAGGCAAACATTTTTTCTCCTAAAGTCTTGCACAAGTAGGCCATGGATTGATGGAACTACATCATAAATCTCCATAAATCCCATCAAATAAATTTTAAACTTAACGAAATAACTTGTAAGGAGGAAAAGGCAATGTGAACATAGTAAAAATGACTAGTTCGAAATGGATTTAAAGAGTAACTAGTGAAAACATTTAACACATTTTACCTCTTAGTTTTTCCTTGTTGGAAATTCTCTCCTTTTTAGAGCATATCTTGGAGTGACGATTACAAGAAATGAAAGAGACCATTTCACGAGCCATTTGAAATAGGTTAGTCCTCTCATCATGCTCTTTCATTTAATTGTGTTTTTATGTGATTTTGTGCAAGTTTTGGGTGGATTTAAGCTTAAATAAGGTTCTTTTAGAGCCCCCAAATGTTATCTCTCCCCAATGCATCATAATGGGTGATGAAATAGGGATTATCACCCTATTATAACTGGAATGGGAGGACTATCACCCTGCAACCCCTTAAAGGGGGGTGATGAGCACATTTTTTTTTTTTTTTGCAAATAGATCAATAAGAAAGCACTGGATTAGGTTCAAATTTCAACTAAAGGTTCTTCTTGTGATGTTTGGGAAGTTCTGTGGAAAAATGATTGAACATAAAGAGAGAGAACACGAGGCCAAACAAGGGGACGCTTTGCATGACCCCAAAATTATAACAACACTAAGGGACTACATGCTGCTTAAGTACTTCAAGACTCATAGTATGAGGAAGCAAGTACTTGTTTTGGACCATATGATAAAGATGTGAGAAATACATGAAAAAATCTTTCATGTGGGTCCTCATACTCTTGGTATAGAGATGGAGGAAATCTACTTCTTAATAGGGATCTCTAGGAGGGGGGGCACCGATTACCTCAGCCAGTCATCAAGGAACTGAAATTTTGAGCGAGGAATACATCACACAATATTGTAGGGAAGGGACTCGAAAAAGTAGTGGGAAGATTCCAATCACAAAAATTACATCTCACCCATTATGCATGATCTTATTCACTATTACGAAGCTAGTGGGTAGCACAGGGCCTCATCTAGATTCAATAACGCAGATAACATATGCCATTAGTGTGGGGGTTTATTGGTGAATCTAAAAGATCATATCACCAAGTGCAAGATAGGGAGGCATAAGCAATTTGGATACAGATCCATTATAGTATCATTCTTCTTGGAGCAGATGGATTTAATGCATCCACATATAGAGATGCCCATGCGACCTCCACCCGAGCCAATAATGGAGAGATGGATCAGACTTATGGCTCGATTGGGGGGTGGTTTCTAGATTTTTTTGTTTGATGCTGGATTCTTTGCATGGCGGCGAGATAAGATCCCTATGATAGAGGACTTCCTATATGTTGGGATATATTTTAAAGGTGACACAGATCTAGTGCTTCCTAAGAGGGCACGGTGGGATGTGATAGGTATATCAATGAACAATGTGACCTTGTAGAATTTGGTTTTTGGGTCTATATCCCACCGAGTCAATGCTTCCAAGTCATTTTTCATGCCTCACAATGTTCAAGGGAAGTTTCAACCCAAATCAACCACTCTGCAGTATTAACAACCTTCATCCTTGTGTTAGTTTATGCTCATTTCATCTATTATCTTACATCACTTTATTATTTGAGTTTCATGTTGATGATGGGGGATACATACTGGACCTCCTTTGATGAGTTTTTTCTTGTCGAATTCAACATGTTATCTAGGAATTAGACTTATAAAATAGGTAGTAACTTGGAACCTTCATGCCCCATTGACATGTCTCCTCGCTTTCAACAATAGGTTTACATCATTATCCTCTTATCGAATTATTCCACAAATGTTTGAATTCATTTCATTTATTCACATTCATTGGAATGCACTAGGGTACCTTGGGATTCATTTCCATAATTGGTGATTTCCCTTTCACTTGTTAATGGATAATCAAGTGGTTTATACCATGTTCGACATCAACACATCTATTCAAGTATCTAGAATCGTACCATTTCAGGATCGGGACAAAGACCTTGGGAACCTCTCAGGAACCCATCTCTATGACATGCCTCACCCATGTTGCAATGCATTTTATATGAGTAATTAGAATATTCTAGTATGGTCATCATGCTGGAAATCTCACCGATATATGTTGTCACATAGATCCACTTTGTATTGGTCTGTGACTATTTTTTTTTCATATCGTAGCTCCACTATGTATTCTTTCGTAGCTACAATATGATCATGTCATGGAGGTATGGATCCACATTGTATTTTTGGTGGCCATATCTTTAGCCATTGATTTCATGGATTTGAAGTGTATTGGTGGATGACCATGGTTTTGGTTAGTTTATTTTGAGTATGGATATTCCTACCTCGGGTATGACACATATATATTGGTTGATGTTTGTTTGCAAATTCCACCTGACTCTCCTATTCCAACACCCTTGTACATATATTTTTGTAAAGTGTTTTGACCATGAATTTCTCTTTCGACCTCACACTTTATGGGGAATTTGTTACACACCTATTTTTTGCACAAAGTTTCGCAATTTCATCACCTTAAGTGTCACAATTTTATCACCATGTGGGGATATTTGTCATGATCCCTAGACATATTGGGGGACAAATCTATCATCTGTAGTTTGAAATACTATCATTCACCTTAAGTTATTGGTCCTTTTTGAGTATCATTTCTCCCATTCCCATATGTAGAGGAGGATGAACCCTTTTTATCGCTCCTTTCTCAGTTTTAGGGGAGCGATACTATTTCCCTGTGCTCAGTTTTATGGGAGCGATAAAGTGTTTACAACTAGTTACCCTTATTTTAGAGGTAATTTCCAAGAATATTGAGTTGGTTTGGTCAAGGTTTTGAGTCATCTCTGTCCTCTATATCCTAGGAAAATCCAAATACCAACTTGATAAGACAAATCCTCATTTGATCCTATCCTCTCCTCAAATTGTCCTATGGTTGTTATGCCTCATCTCCTATATAATGGAGGCCATTCTTGGGTGAAAGGAGAGGAAGAATTTTAGAGTATCATACCTCTGGTCTTGTGACATTCAAAGGGTTGGAAAGGAAAGATATTAGGAGCTCTCACAACATCAACATCAAAATTATAAGTGATTCATTTCTTTCCATATAATATAACTTGGCCTATTCCCCTCATACTTATGTTGCTTATTGTATGCATGCCCATTTTTTCTTAGTTAAATATAGATAGATCTATTTTTCCTAATAATATATTGTATAATACGGAAGTATTGTTTTGTCTCTTGCAGGATTTCTCTTGCACTGAGATCTTAGACATTAAGATCAAGGGATGGAGTAGTGAGGAAAACCGATTGAAAAGATGTAGGTCATCTATCCCATTCTCTCATATTATATTATCATTCTGTTGGTAGGAATATAGAATATATTTAAGGGGAAATTAAGGAACCATTTTTTACCTTCCATCTTGGATTAAAGGAGTCTTGATCCAAGAGGGGTTTCACCTGTCCAGAGGGGAAATGTTTCCAAAACATGCACACCATTGAACAATTTCTTTGAAGTATGTTACTTCTGGAACACAACTTGCTAATGCTATGCCTAAAGTCCAAATCAAGTTCACTCTCTTGTCGGACGAAGAAAGAATCTTGTAATAATTGTATTCTCTGGACCGCTAAATCTCTTGATCCACATGCCCAAGTGTGTTTAGTGTATCTCCACAATACAACTCTTTTTTCTTACTTGAAATTATTTTTCTTCTATTGGCCTTGACAATAGGTCATGATATTGTCGATACTTATAGCTTGGCATATTAGTTTTTACTTGATTAAACCACGTATTGTCTTGATAGTTCAATCAATTACAAGTCTTTGTTTTAATGTTGTCATCTTGCATGATATTTGAATGTATTGCAAGTATTAACAAATATTTCATGAATTTAATAACAAAATTATGATTACACAAGTGGCAATTGATGTGGCAGGGACAATAAATGTGATAGGAAGTGGTGATGTGATGTCGTGGTGGATGCAAAATGGTAAGTATGGAAGTTTAATATATGGAATGGAAAGTGCAAATTGTATAACACAGGACTACAGACTTGCGAACATATGAACACAAATATGAGGAAGGTTAAGGATGTGTACACAAAAACTAGAAATGTGGCTAATTATTGGAAATAGTCATTTTACGGATCAAATAAGTAAAAGGTGCATTTTGGAGAACACAAGATTTTAGACGTGTTGACCTAGAGACTAGAAAAAGGTTATCGTATGGTAAGTGGCCCCACATCCAATTTTCTTGAAAATTGAGTGTTGAAAAAAGTAAAAAAGGTACAATTTGGGAAATGAAAAAGTGAGAAGTGTATTTTGGGGAGCATGAGATTATGGACTTTGAAATTGTGGACCTAGAGACTCAATAAAAGGTTGACGGATGGTATGTGGCTCCACATATGCATTTCAAGAAAATGACTAAGTATGAAAATGGTGAAAAGTGCATTGTGGAGGACACAAAAGTAAGAGGTGCAAAATGTATGCAACACAATTGCAGACATGGGGAGTTGCAGAGATGTAGATCCAAGAATTATGCTACCTCTACTTCGCATTACTTGAAAGTTGGATAAGTGTTGGAAATATTTTGATAAAAAACTAAAAGACTAAAGGAAAACAAACAAAACAAAAGACATGGAAAAATTGTATGGATGGTTAAATGAAAAAACAAATTTTATCATGAATGTGGATGAACATATGGCTCCAACTGTGGGATAATGACCCCCTATAGGTTGCTGAGAATCCATAATAATTTTTCTATTGTGCCAAATAGATTCAAAGAAAATAATAAAGAGAAACCAAGAAATATATATACAAAGAGAACAAGGAAAGACCATGTAAAAAAAAATTGACTAAGGAAGAGTCAACAAAAAAAGTGTTTAAGATGCTACTGACTAACAGGAAACGACTGAATTATTCCCTTCATATCCTTGAGAAAGTATGAATTATAACCAATTACTTTTTCAATTGGATATGGACCAATCCAAAGTGCTTCAAAATTAGTGTGGAATAATGGTTTTTGTTTTTTTTTGTTCCACAACAAAACTAATTGATCCTTTTGAAATTACTTTGAAGTTGCACTTTTATCAAAATATTTCTTTACAAATTATTATCTTTTACTTATTGCTAGTATTTCTTGTTCCCTCTATTCTTCTAATTGTAGGAGTTCATTATATCTTCTTTGTTTTGGTGATTGTTCCTCTTTTTCATCGCCATCTAAAATAATTTTCAAAAAATTCAATTCAACATGCAAAGGAAATATTTCTTCCCTCCCATATACCAAATTATACAGAGAGTGCCCTGTACAATATTTTGGAGTTAGACGAATTTTCTAGAGTGAATCTATCAACTTATTATGCCAATTCTTGTGGTTAGCTTCAATAGGTTTCTTGATTATTTGAATCAACATTTTGTTTGTTGATTATGCTAATCCATTTCCACGAGGGTAATGTTGATGGGAGTTTATGACACACCGTCAATGAGAAGAGAAGATCTGGTCCAAGGTTGTCTAGTTAACCCAAGCCATTTAGAATAACCTACCCTGACGAGTTTTGTGGATCCGTTAGCCAATGAAAATAATAAAGTAACTAAAAGAGGTAAAAGATACCTAACTAAATAGTTTTATTACGTACGTTTAACTGATAATCCTATATGTTAATATATATAAATACCTAAGATATAGTCTTATGTTATACATTAATGTATGTACAGATACAAGGTTTGCATGAAGCCTTGTGAAAATGAAAGTTTAACTACTGAAACAAAGTCTAAATAAGATACAAGTCTAAAAAAAAATGTTCTATTACTGTAAGTAGTAAACAACAAAATGAACGAGTAAGATTCTAAGTGATATAACTGTAATGAAAAAAGAATTAATGTTTGGATAATTTAATCATTACACATTGTAAAGTAAATAAATCAAATAAAAGGAAAACTAACTAACTTGATGCTAATCAACGGTAAAGAAAGAGCACTAAGCTATTTTGTATTTCTGAGTAATGTAAGCTCCACTTAACCTATTTCCAAGCATAAATCGGTGGAAAGAAGAAAATAATGATATTTCCTGAATTAACTCAAGGAATTTTATATTTAGAAAGCAATCTATAATAAACAAAAAGAAAAATAATTTTTTCTCATGTGTCTTTATATTACTCAAAATTTGAAGATGGAATCAATTACAATCTCCGACAAATGATATAATCAAATGCTAACATTCATTGTAAACTCAAAACGTATAGACACTTGATTAGCCACAGGGATTATGATAACCAATAAATAATGGACCACGTAAGAGATAAGCACAACATGAAAGCATATGTGTTGAACAGACTAAAGCTAATTCATAACATATACGTTTTCATGCCCAAAAAATATATGAGAGACAATAATCACATTGTACAATTTACATCAGGACTAAAGCCAAAAAAGTAAACTGCATTTCATATATTTTTCAAAAAGATAAGTCCATCTTCCGGTCCAAAACAATTGCCCTTATCTCTAGGAAAACATCAGTATTTAAAATAAGTTCATGATCTGTTTCTCATATCTTCCAAGATAGAGACATATCCATCCTTAAGAAAGTTTTTTCCAAAAATAATAACCAAAAATAGGTCTGTTGTAACAACCATTCAAAAATAGTTACATAATCAAAATACTATTGAAACTATTTTTTAAAGAAAAAATTATAAATTTGGAGCATATCTTACAACTTGCAACTATAGGTCACCTACTTTGGATTTTGCACCATCAAAAGTCTTGGAAAAGGCCTGTGCAACTTCCAGATTAAAACCCTTAAATGATTGTACAAATTTAACCTAACCGAAAAGGACATGGTCATCTACAACATCATCGTGAGAGAGAAGATCCTGTGATCCATTCAAATCCACCCTAACTACATGAGCCATAAGATTGCACACGATATACCAAAATTTGCAGAATGGAGGAGTCTGTTTTTCGAGCCAATCCAAAAAACATGGTATAGTTTTCATGGTCAAAGGTGATGCAAAAACTAATATCTTGGGAGGATGATACCATGACTTCCACCTTAACCTTTGATTAAACCCCACGAACCAGAGGAATAATTAAACAAAAACCACCTCGCTTGCTAAGAACCTAATCCCTGGTTATGAAGCACCATCCAAATGATGAAGTGAATGTGATCTCTGGTTAACTAGACAAAGAGGTAATGGTTTCATAGAATGATCACTATTTAGGTAATATGTTGATTAGACTGTGACATACCAATTTAAATTAGTATCCAGATAATATGGTAATGTCATAAACTCATAACCAAAATCACAAAGGGTAAAGTAATAACCAATACTTTGAAAATTGATTAAATCATAACATAAATCAATTGTGATTGGGTTCTATTCTTATGCTAAATTGTTTTACATAACCATATACTCACCAAGCTTAAATGTTTTGTGATTTTAGGTGTTTCAAAGGCTCATTTGGTTTTACAAGGAGAGAAGCATTTAGAGTTTATTTAATGTGTTTTACGAGAATATTTCAATTTTATGATTGAGAGTTATGAAATTGAAATGGGTAAACGAGTCGTTTATCGATAAAATAAATCTCAAAACAAAATGATCAATCAAGCAATTACTCAAAAACCATAATCAAACTCTTCGTAGAGAAAATTAGTCAGCTGATAAAAATTTCCTTTGCCATTTTTGTGTTTTAGAGATCAATGAAACAATATGAATATTTGGTTGCCAACAATGGAAACTCACTGGGAAAAGCAGTTATCTCTGCGTCATCAAAAATTTATATTAGGGAAAAGAAAGATTCGAGAATCACTAAAAACAACTTCGAAGAAGATTAAAAAATATTAAGATTAGCTCAGAAAAATTAATACAGTCACACTCACAAAGAGTGCTCTAACAGTTAGTTAGTTTTGATCAAACAAGTTAGTTTACCTAAAAGTTAGTTTTGATAAAAAATATGACGATTTTATAAAGGTAACTTCAATACCGTTAACATAACCATTGCTTCTAATAGGTGTTCACATCCTTGACAGGGATGCCATTTAACCCACTCAAGTCCTTTAATCCCATTTAAATGTCATCTATCCATGATATGAAATTTTTGATATATGATCAACTTATAAAACATACCTGACAAATCTCGAACCCGACATTGCTTCATTGCCAGCATGTCTGTTCAGTACCTTGACGAAGTTGTCTTGGTATCATGTGTGCATTTTCCCGCTACAAGCAGGCATGTTAAGTACCTAGATGGGTTTAAACACATTTTCCACATGTTAAAGTGTTTCCAACTCTTCTTAGTCTTTCATACTGATACGATTTTGAGATTTCATGAAGATGAGAGAGCAAGGAGATACTTAAGATTTGATAGCTAGACAGATATATGATCGATCCTTAATATTGTTTTTTGTTCTTTAAGAACTTATATTTTTCATCATAGTTAATACATTTATATTTCAATCAAGAAATCATCTCAAGAGTGGGGAAGCACTTTGAGTTGATCTCATTAGAGCTGGGATGGTGTAAAAATTTTAAAGGTGATTGTACTTCCCCGAGATCTTGACAAAAATACAGGAACAATATTCTAGTAGAGACTTTTAGAATAAATGTCTTATAAATGACTCACATGAGTTAAAACATAACATTTAAGATGCTTGAACTTTTTCAAACTACTATTAATGATAAATCTGATGATAAAAATTCCCCTCAATAATGGATTGTGAGTTAGAAATAACTTTTAAAAACAAAAAGAAAACAAAGAAAGCAACAAAAATAATCAATCAGAAAAGAAACATAACAATAAACAACTAGTGATATTTACAGGGGGAAGGTCTTATTCTGCTCATGC
>JZKD02S0321618.1:751575-771987 GCA_000966675.3 Picea glauca
GGTATGAATTGTTTTTTCCTTCTATCATAAAATAAATGGGCCTAGGTTTTATATTGTCTGCACATTTCCTTAGTGAAAATTTTATCCGATACATAAAATGGGAGAAGAAAAGGATATTCTTTACCACCAAATAGACATATAACAATAGTTATTTAGAAGTTTCATAGATTCATTTCCCAGAAGAAATCTAGCAGCTTCAAGAGAGTCTCGATGTATTCGGACCAAAAATAGTCTTTTTAAACTATGAAATAAAATTGTTATGAACTGGGTAAAACTTGAATTGGATAAAACCATTCCATATTAAAATCAACATGCTTTTCCCTCGACAAATATTCAAACATGTGACCATAAGCAATGGAATAGATTAGGTAAGAAGTCATGTAGAATTTTCAAGTCTTTTTTCAATTAACAAATGGAAAGAGACCTCACTTGAAATAATATAACCCCAATATATAATATCTTTTTCGTGCAAAGAATAATGTAGGGAATATATAACATTTTTTGGTACAAATGTAGTAGATTCCAGACCAATAATACAGGTGAACAATATGAAAATTATCTATATTGGCATTTTAGTGAAGTTACCTCAATCCTGGAAGCAACACAATTCTTTCTTGGGTTTTCCAAATAATTGCTTAGAAATATCTCCCTTCCTTTATGCTACTTTAGAAAATTATCGAGCTCTTCATTTTTAAACTGCAAAGTAGGTGTAGGGAGTCATAACATTCTGGAGAATGTTGAAGGATCTAGAGAAATAGCTTGATGTCATTACATTTGAATTATTATTTTCTTAGAGTTGAACTTATTTGTGTTGTTACACACCCATTTTTCACACTTAAGTGTCACAATTTCATCGCCTTAAGTGTCGCAATTTCATCACTAGGTGGAAATCTTTGTCATGATCCCTAAACATGTTGGGGGAGAAATCTATCATCTGAAGGTCAAAATACTAGATTTTCCCTTAAGTTATTGGCTCTTTTTGAGTATAATCACTCCTCTTCCCATATGTAGAGGAGGCTGAACCCATCTTGTCACTCCGTTCTTAGTTTTAGGTGAGTGATACTATTTCCCTATGCTTAGTTCTAGGGGAGCTTTCAGTTTTTCATGGAAACCTGCATAGGAGATCTAGCTAAAGAATACACAAACAGAGCTTATCAAGAAAACGAAGAGATATATACGATGAAGAATGAGAATCAATGTATATTATGATCTTATCAATGAGTGAGTGATATTCACTCATATAGTCAATGACATCCTATAATTAGGAATGCATGCATAATAGTGATGGTCTAAGATTAGAAAGTCTAAAATAGAGCTAGTCAGTTAACTACCACTGAACTAGTGTGCCAAAAATATAAATTTCTCTAACACCCCCCCTAAACATCACTATGGAGTAAAAAATGAGTCCTGGCTACTAGGCCATTTTAGATACTCATGTACAGTGCAACTAGTGAACACTAAATAAAAACGAGGAAAGAGGGAAAACCACGTGGGAACAAACACTCCCCTCAAAAGATAATGTATCAAAATAAGAAAATGGAAGTTGCCAGGCAACTGTGTTCTTCACTGCAAGACAATCCTGCAAAGTTTGAAACTTATGCTCGTTGAAAGTCTTCATGAAGATGTAGAAATATTTATGGATCTGATGAAGTCCTTTAGCAACCTGTCTAGCCTGGTACCTCTTGATCCCATGGACCCATCTGCACCTGGAAATATTCCTTTCTGGTGGAAGTGGAACCACATACCAAGTCTGGTTCTGTAGGAGTGAGTCATACTCCTTCTGTATGGATGCTTTCCATAATGGATTTCCCACCACCTTATTGTAGTTCTGCAGATCAGTGGATTGAACCATATAGCAATGCATGGGAATCACAGGTTCTGAAGCTGAAATTACATGAGAAGGCTCCTCATGCCGAGATCAATTCATCCTTGAATCCAATGGATTCCTTGCAAGGTTTCCTGCTCCCTAAAGTGTGAATTGTTCCTTCTTAGGCATTTGTTGAAGCTTCAACGCTGACTTCTTATCTAGCTGTACTACCTGCTTATTTCCATGTACAAAATTTGAGTGTATGGAATCATCTTTGATGTCTGAAACTGATGGAAGCACAAGAGTATATGCATGTTCCACTAGAGGTGCATGCAAATTACTCTCCTTATATGTAAGTAGAATAGAGGAGTCATCGTCAGAAAACTTAGTGAATTTATACAACCTTGACTTGTGATCCACCTCACCAATTGCAATGATGGAACTGTCACACATGTCAATTACTAAAAGTAAATCTGATGTAAATTCAACCTTTTTACATTTCTGAGTGATCTGATAGATTGAGAGTAGATTCATAGAAAGCTTTGGAACATGTAAAAAATTATCAAAACTACCATTATGGAGTTCCACTCTCCCTTCTCCTACTACTGCTACTTGAGTATAATCCCCCATGAGAATAGGGGGTCTTGAGAATGGTCTCAAAGAAGAGAAAAATTCCTCTTTTGTTGCCATATGATGGGATGCACCAGAATCTATAATCCATGAATCAGATGAGGAATGAACTACAACCAGAGCATGATGATTACCTTTCATAGGAGTATGATCTTCTTCCTTCTACTTCTTGACTCCCTCTGGAATGAAGTTTCCAAGGTTGTTCTGTTGAAGTGCCTGTGCCATAAGATCGATCTATTTCTTCATGCATGTGGATTATTCATGATTCGGTTTATTGCAGTAAGTGCACTGTTTTCCCTTCTTCTTATTATTCTTGGAATCTGAAGAGTCTTTGGAACCTGAAGAATCATTAAAGGGTTTGGAATACCCCTCCTTCCCATTCTGTTTGGATGACTCTTTTCCATCATGCATGGTGAGTTCATGTACTTTGATATCTTTCATTAGGTCCATCTGTATGAGTTTTGTTTGCTCTTATGTAAGAGACCTAATGAACTGAGACAACATAGGCATTTTCCAATTTGTTCCAAAAATACATCTGCCAAAATGGAAATTGGAGACATATACAACGTATTTTGGTCCTAGCTTGGCCAAGATTGTTAGAATAAGTTGTTTCTCTTGTGTAGACTAGTCAATACCACATTCACCCAAGCTCAAAATCAAATATTTAAATTTAGTAAAGAAATCCTGTATATTATCAAAATTTTAGGGTCTAAGGTATTCAATTCTACCTCAAGCATATGACCTCACATCTCATCCTTCTTTCCAAAGAGTCCTTCCAAGGTGGTCCAGATCTTGTTTGGAGTCTTGGATGCTATAAAATGAAACCATAAATTAGTGGATATTAGCTCAAGAAGTAGTCATGTGGCCTCATCCTTACAGTTCACCCATCTCATCTTCTCAATCACTAATGTAGGTTTTGTTTCTGTCGCCATCGTCAAATTATACAGTCCTTTCCTTCTGAGTGGGAATTTTGCCTTGGGATTTCAATCAAAATAATTGTATGGTGTGAGGATTATGACCAAGTTTGACTGTACAATAGTTATACTATCCATCTCTCCCACTGTTTCTAAGAACCCCTAAAAATTTACTCTCAATCTACAAGTGAAAATTTAAGAAATCACGACAGAAAATGCACTTTAAGTGAAAATTCGTATCAGTTTCAAGAGATGATCTTCTGACTTACTTTCTGAGCTAACGGTGAGGAATTTCACCGAACGGTTGAAAACCCACTTGTAGAATGGGCCGATTTACTTAAATTAAGATCTGTTTCCTCAAAAACTTAATATTTTGGGAGCAATCACTGTATATAGGTACGGCCAAGGATTCATATCAGTTTCAGGAGGCTATCTTATGACTTAATTTATGAGCAAACAGTGAGGAATCTCGCCAAACAGTTGAAAACCCACTTACAGAATGGGCCGATTTACTTCTCTAACAGGCCGTTTCTTCAAAACATTAATAATTTTGGATAAATAACTATTGAAAGGTATGACCATGGATTTAGCTCGCTGAAAATCTGATTTTCCTTATTCTTTGGCTTGTTTGGCTTGCTTTAAGCAGTGTAGCTCTGATACCATGTCAGTGTTCCATGGAAACCTGCACAAGAGATCCAACTAAAGCATACATAAACAAATATTATCAAGAAAAGGAAGAGAGATATATAATGAAGAATGATAATCAATGTATATTATGATCTTATCAATGAGTGAGTGATATTCACTCATATAGGTGATGGCATTCTATAATTAGGATTGCATGCATAATAGTGATGGTATAAGATTAGAAAGTCTAAAACATAACTAGTCAGTTAACTCCCACTAAACTAGTGTTAACGTCTAAAATAGAACTACTCAATTAACTCCCACTGAATTAGTGTTACTCCCACTGAACTAGTGTGTTGAAAATAAAAATTTCTCCAACAAGAGTGATGAAGTGGTTACAACTAGTCAACCTTATTTTAGAGGTAAGATCCAATAATATTGAGTTGGTTTTTTCAAGGATTTGAGTCATCTCTGTCCTTTCTATCCTACAAAAATCCAAATACCAACTTGATAATCCAAATCCTCATTTGATCTTATCCTCTCCTCAAATTGTCCTATGGTTGTTATGCCTTAGATCCTATATAACAGAGGCCATTCTTGGGTGAAAGGAGCGTAATAACTTTAGAGTATCATACCTCTAGTCTTGTGACATTCAAAGGGATGGAAAGGAGAGCTTGGAGGATCTACCACAACATCAACATCAAAATTGTAAGTGATTCATTTCTTCCCATATAATATAACTTGGGATATTCCCCTCATGCTTATGTTTCCTATTGTATGCATGTCCATTTTTTCTTAGTTCAATATAGATAGATCTATTTTTCCTAACAATATATTGTAGAATAAGGAATTATTGTTTTGTCTCTTGCAGGATTTCTCTTGCACCAAGAGCTTGGATGTTAAGATCAAGGGCTGGAGAAACAAGGAAAATTGACTGAAAGGAGGTAGGTCGTCTATCCCATTCTCTCATATTCTCTTCTAATTCATTTTGTAGGCATATATAATAGATTTAATGGGAAAGTAGGGAACCATTTGTTAACTTCTGTTTTGGATCAGAGGAGTCTTTACCCAAAGGGGGTTTCACGTGTCCACTGGAAAAAATTTTCCACAACAGAAACTTGTCTTCCTTTTTCGTAATTAGTCCATATGGTACAAAAAAGGGAACTTAAACTTACACAGAATAAATGCCCTTTCAAATCCTCTTAACAGGCGTGAAAGGAAACAAGCTCTCCCAATAATCTTTTCATGTTTAGAGAGTATGAAAAGAGATTAAAGGAGACTCCAAAGAGTTCCCTTTTCATAGTTATTCTTACGAGGTTGAAAAAGGAATAAAATGCCACTTGAAAGATGACTCTCCGTTGTTTAATGAGATTGAATAAATATGAAACATGCTCTCATAAACAAGGTCACTGGAAAGGCAAACATTTTTTCTCCTAAAGTCTTGCACAAGTAGGCCATGGATTGATGGAACTACATCATAAATCTCCATAAATCCCATCAAATAAATTTTAAACTTAACGAAATAACTTGTAAGGAGGAAAAGGCAATGTGAACATAGTAAAAATGACTAGTTCGAAATGGATTTAAAGAGTAACTAGTGAAAACATTTAACACATTTTACCTCTTAGTTTTTCCTTGTTGGAAATTCTCTCCTTTTTAGAGCATATCTTGGAGTGACGATTACAAGAAATGAAAGAGACCATTTCACGAGCCATTTGAAATAGGTTAGTCCTCTCATCATGCTCTTTCATTTAATTGTGTTTTTATGTGATTTTGTGCAAGTTTTGGGTGGATTTAAGCTTAAATAAGGTTCTTTTAGAGCCCCCAAATGTTATCTCTCCCCAATGCATCATAATGGGTGATGAAATAGGGATTATCACCCTATTATAACTGGAATGGGAGGACTATCACCCTGCAACCCCTTAAAGGGGGGTGATGAGCACATTTTTTTTTTTTTTTGCAAATAGATCAATAAGAAAGCACTGGATTAGGTTCAAATTTCAACTAAAGGTTCTTCTTGTGATGTTTGGGAAGTTCTGTGGAAAAATGATTGAACATAAAGAGAGAGAACACGAGGCCAAACAAGGGGACGCTTTGCATGACCCCAAAATTATAACAACACTAAGGGACTACATGCTGCTTAAGTACTTCAAGACTCATAGTATGAGGAAGCAAGTACTTGTTTTGGACCATATGATAAAGATGTGAGAAATACATGAAAAAATCTTTCATGTGGGTCCTCATACTCTTGGTATAGAGATGGAGGAAATCTACTTCTTAATAGGGATCTCTAGGAGGGGGGGCACCGATTACCTCAGCCAGTCATCAAGGAACTGAAATTTTGAGCGAGGAATACATCACACAATATTGTAGGGAAGGGACTCGAAAAAGTAGTGGGAAGATTCCAATCACAAAAATTACATCTCACCCATTATGCATGATCTTATTCACTATTACGAAGCTAGTGGGTAGCACAGGGCCTCATCTAGATTCAATAACGCAGATAACATATGCCATTAGTGTGGGGGTTTATTGGTGAATCTAAAAGATCATATCACCAAGTGCAAGATAGGGAGGCATAAGCAATTTGGATACAGATCCATTATAGTATCATTCTTCTTGGAGCAGATGGATTTAATGCATCCACATATAGAGATGCCCATGCGACCTCCACCCGAGCCAATAATGGAGAGATGGATCAGACTTATGGCTCGATTGGGGGGTGGTTTCTAGATTTTTTTGTTTGATGCTGGATTCTTTGCATGGCGGCGAGATAAGATCCCTATGATAGAGGACTTCCTATATGTTGGGATATATTTTAAAGGTGACACAGATCTAGTGCTTCCTAAGAGGGCACGGTGGGATGTGATAGGTATATCAATGAACAATGTGACCTTGTAGAATTTGGTTTTTGGGTCTATATCCCACCGAGTCAATGCTTCCAAGTCATTTTTCATGCCTCACAATGTTCAAGGGAAGTTTCAACCCAAATCAACCACTCTGCAGTATTAACAACCTTCATCCTTGTGTTAGTTTATGCTCATTTCATCTATTATCTTACATCACTTTATTATTTGAGTTTCATGTTGATGATGGGGGATACATACTGGACCTCCTTTGATGAGTTTTTTCTTGTCGAATTCAACATGTTATCTAGGAATTAGACTTATAAAATAGGTAGTAACTTGGAACCTTCATGCCCCATTGACATGTCTCCTCGCTTTCAACAATAGGTTTACATCATTATCCTCTTATCGAATTATTCCACAAATGTTTGAATTCATTTCATTTATTCACATTCATTGGAATGCACTAGGGTACCTTGGGATTCATTTCCATAATTGGTGATTTCCCTTTCACTTGTTAATGGATAATCAAGTGGTTTATACCATGTTCGACATCAACACATCTATTCAAGTATCTAGAATCGTACCATTTCAGGATCGGGACAAAGACCTTGGGAACCTCTCAGGAACCCATCTCTATGACATGCCTCACCCATGTTGCAATGCATTTTATATGAGTAATTAGAATATTCTAGTATGGTCATCATGCTGGAAATCTCACCGATATATGTTGTCACATAGATCCACTTTGTATTGGTCTGTGACTATTTTTTTTTCATATCGTAGCTCCACTATGTATTCTTTCGTAGCTACAATATGATCATGTCATGGAGGTATGGATCCACATTGTATTTTTGGTGGCCATATCTTTAGCCATTGATTTCATGGATTTGAAGTGTATTGGTGGATGACCATGGTTTTGGTTAGTTTATTTTGAGTATGGATATTCCTACCTCGGGTATGACACATATATATTGGTTGATGTTTGTTTGCAAATTCCACCTGACTCTCCTATTCCAACACCCTTGTACATATATTTTTGTAAAGTGTTTTGACCATGAATTTCTCTTTCGACCTCACACTTTATGGGGAATTTGTTACACACCTATTTTTTGCACAAAGTTTCGCAATTTCATCACCTTAAGTGTCACAATTTTATCACCATGTGGGGATATTTGTCATGATCCCTAGACATATTGGGGGACAAATCTATCATCTGTAGTTTGAAATACTATCATTCACCTTAAGTTATTGGTCCTTTTTGAGTATCATTTCTCCCATTCCCATATGTAGAGGAGGATGAACCCTTTTTATCGCTCCTTTCTCAGTTTTAGGGGAGCGATACTATTTCCCTGTGCTCAGTTTTATGGGAGCGATAAAGTGTTTACAACTAGTTACCCTTATTTTAGAGGTAATTTCCAAGAATATTGAGTTGGTTTGGTCAAGGTTTTGAGTCATCTCTGTCCTCTATATCCTAGGAAAATCCAAATACCAACTTGATAAGACAAATCCTCATTTGATCCTATCCTCTCCTCAAATTGTCCTATGGTTGTTATGCCTCATCTCCTATATAATGGAGGCCATTCTTGGGTGAAAGGAGAGGAAGAATTTTAGAGTATCATACCTCTGGTCTTGTGACATTCAAAGGGTTGGAAAGGAAAGATATTAGGAGCTCTCACAACATCAACATCAAAATTATAAGTGATTCATTTCTTTCCATATAATATAACTTGGCCTATTCCCCTCATACTTATGTTGCTTATTGTATGCATGCCCATTTTTTCTTAGTTAAATATAGATAGATCTATTTTTCCTAATAATATATTGTATAATACGGAAGTATTGTTTTGTCTCTTGCAGGATTTCTCTTGCACTGAGATCTTAGACATTAAGATCAAGGGATGGAGTAGTGAGGAAAACCGATTGAAAAGATGTAGGTCATCTATCCCATTCTCTCATATTATATTATCATTCTGTTGGTAGGAATATAGAATATATTTAAGGGGAAATTAAGGAACCATTTTTTACCTTCCATCTTGGATTAAAGGAGTCTTGATCCAAGAGGGGTTTCACCTGTCCAGAGGGGAAATGTTTCCAAAACATGCACACCATTGAACAATTTCTTTGAAGTATGTTACTTCTGGAACACAACTTGCTAATGCTATGCCTAAAGTCCAAATCAAGTTCACTCTCTTGTCGGACGAAGAAAGAATCTTGTAATAATTGTATTCTCTGGACCGCTAAATCTCTTGATCCACATGCCCAAGTGTGTTTAGTGTATCTCCACAATACAACTCTTTTTTCTTACTTGAAATTATTTTTCTTCTATTGGCCTTGACAATAGGTCATGATATTGTCGATACTTATAGCTTGGCATATTAGTTTTTACTTGATTAAACCACGTATTGTCTTGATAGTTCAATCAATTACAAGTCTTTGTTTTAATGTTGTCATCTTGCATGATATTTGAATGTATTGCAAGTATTAACAAATATTTCATGAATTTAATAACAAAATTATGATTACACAAGTGGCAATTGATGTGGCAGGGACAATAAATGTGATAGGAAGTGGTGATGTGATGTCGTGGTGGATGCAAAATGGTAAGTATGGAAGTTTAATATATGGAATGGAAAGTGCAAATTGTATAACACAGGACTACAGACTTGCGAACATATGAACACAAATATGAGGAAGGTTAAGGATGTGTACACAAAAACTAGAAATGTGGCTAATTATTGGAAATAGTCATTTTACGGATCAAATAAGTAAAAGGTGCATTTTGGAGAACACAAGATTTTAGACGTGTTGACCTAGAGACTAGAAAAAGGTTATCGTATGGTAAGTGGCCCCACATCCAATTTTCTTGAAAATTGAGTGTTGAAAAAAGTAAAAAAGGTACAATTTGGGAAATGAAAAAGTGAGAAGTGTATTTTGGGGAGCATGAGATTATGGACTTTGAAATTGTGGACCTAGAGACTCAATAAAAGGTTGACGGATGGTATGTGGCTCCACATATGCATTTCAAGAAAATGACTAAGTATGAAAATGGTGAAAAGTGCATTGTGGAGGACACAAAAGTAAGAGGTGCAAAATGTATGCAACACAATTGCAGACATGGGGAGTTGCAGAGATGTAGATCCAAGAATTATGCTACCTCTACTTCGCATTACTTGAAAGTTGGATAAGTGTTGGAAATATTTTGATAAAAAACTAAAAGACTAAAGGAAAACAAACAAAACAAAAGACATGGAAAAATTGTATGGATGGTTAAATGAAAAAACAAATTTTATCATGAATGTGGATGAACATATGGCTCCAACTGTGGGATAATGACCCCCTATAGGTTGCTGAGAATCCATAATAATTTTTCTATTGTGCCAAATAGATTCAAAGAAAATAATAAAGAGAAACCAAGAAATATATATACAAAGAGAACAAGGAAAGACCATGTAAAAAAAAATTGACTAAGGAAGAGTCAACAAAAAAAGTGTTTAAGATGCTACTGACTAACAGGAAACGACTGAATTATTCCCTTCATATCCTTGAGAAAGTATGAATTATAACCAATTACTTTTTCAATTGGATATGGACCAATCCAAAGTGCTTCAAAATTAGTGTGGAATAATGGTTTTTGTTTTTTTTTGTTCCACAACAAAACTAATTGATCCTTTTGAAATTACTTTGAAGTTGCACTTTTATCAAAATATTTCTTTACAAATTATTATCTTTTACTTATTGCTAGTATTTCTTGTTCCCTCTATTCTTCTAATTGTAGGAGTTCATTATATCTTCTTTGTTTTGGTGATTGTTCCTCTTTTTCATCGCCATCTAAAATAATTTTCAAAAAATTCAATTCAACATGCAAAGGAAATATTTCTTCCCTCCCATATACCAAATTATACAGAGAGTGCCCTGTACAATATTTTGGAGTTAGACGAATTTTCTAGAGTGAATCTATCAACTTATTATGCCAATTCTTGTGGTTAGCTTCAATAGGTTTCTTGATTATTTGAATCAACATTTTGTTTGTTGATTATGCTAATCCATTTCCACGAGGGTAATGTTGATGGGAGTTTATGACACACCGTCAATGAGAAGAGAAGATCTGGTCCAAGGTTGTCTAGTTAACCCAAGCCATTTAGAATAACCTACCCTGACGAGTTTTGTGGATCCGTTAGCCAATGAAAATAATAAAGTAACTAAAAGAGGTAAAAGATACCTAACTAAATAGTTTTATTACGTACGTTTAACTGATAATCCTATATGTTAATATATATAAATACCTAAGATATAGTCTTATGTTATACATTAATGTATGTACAGATACAAGGTTTGCATGAAGCCTTGTGAAAATGAAAGTTTAACTACTGAAACAAAGTCTAAATAAGATACAAGTCTAAAAAAAAATGTTCTATTACTGTAAGTAGTAAACAACAAAATGAACGAGTAAGATTCTAAGTGATATAACTGTAATGAAAAAAGAATTAATGTTTGGATAATTTAATCATTACACATTGTAAAGTAAATAAATCAAATAAAAGGAAAACTAACTAACTTGATGCTAATCAACGGTAAAGAAAGAGCACTAAGCTATTTTGTATTTCTGAGTAATGTAAGCTCCACTTAACCTATTTCCAAGCATAAATCGGTGGAAAGAAGAAAATAATGATATTTCCTGAATTAACTCAAGGAATTTTATATTTAGAAAGCAATCTATAATAAACAAAAAGAAAAATAATTTTTTCTCATGTGTCTTTATATTACTCAAAATTTGAAGATGGAATCAATTACAATCTCCGACAAATGATATAATCAAATGCTAACATTCATTGTAAACTCAAAACGTATAGACACTTGATTAGCCACAGGGATTATGATAACCAATAAATAATGGACCACGTAAGAGATAAGCACAACATGAAAGCATATGTGTTGAACAGACTAAAGCTAATTCATAACATATACGTTTTCATGCCCAAAAAATATATGAGAGACAATAATCACATTGTACAATTTACATCAGGACTAAAGCCAAAAAAGTAAACTGCATTTCATATATTTTTCAAAAAGATAAGTCCATCTTCCGGTCCAAAACAATTGCCCTTATCTCTAGGAAAACATCAGTATTTAAAATAAGTTCATGATCTGTTTCTCATATCTTCCAAGATAGAGACATATCCATCCTTAAGAAAGTTTTTTCCAAAAATAATAACCAAAAATAGGTCTGTTGTAACAACCATTCAAAAATAGTTACATAATCAAAATACTATTGAAACTATTTTTTAAAGAAAAAATTATAAATTTGGAGCATATCTTACAACTTGCAACTATAGGTCACCTACTTTGGATTTTGCACCATCAAAAGTCTTGGAAAAGGCCTGTGCAACTTCCAGATTAAAACCCTTAAATGATTGTACAAATTTAACCTAACCGAAAAGGACATGGTCATCTACAACATCATCGTGAGAGAGAAGATCCTGTGATCCATTCAAATCCACCCTAACTACATGAGCCATAAGATTGCACACGATATACCAAAATTTGCAGAATGGAGGAGTCTGTTTTTCGAGCCAATCCAAAAAACATGGTATAGTTTTCATGGTCAAAGGTGATGCAAAAACTAATATCTTGGGAGGATGATACCATGACTTCCACCTTAACCTTTGATTAAACCCCACGAACCAGAGGAATAATTAAACAAAAACCACCTCGCTTGCTAAGAACCTAATCCCTGGTTATGAAGCACCATCCAAATGATGAAGTGAATGTGATCTCTGGTTAACTAGACAAAGAGGTAATGGTTTCATAGAATGATCACTATTTAGGTAATATGTTGATTAGACTGTGACATACCAATTTAAATTAGTATCCAGATAATATGGTAATGTCATAAACTCATAACCAAAATCACAAAGGGTAAAGTAATAACCAATACTTTGAAAATTGATTAAATCATAACATAAATCAATTGTGATTGGGTTCTATTCTTATGCTAAATTGTTTTACATAACCATATACTCACCAAGCTTAAATGTTTTGTGATTTTAGGTGTTTCAAAGGCTCATTTGGTTTTACAAGGAGAGAAGCATTTAGAGTTTATTTAATGTGTTTTACGAGAATATTTCAATTTTATGATTGAGAGTTATGAAATTGAAATGGGTAAACGAGTCGTTTATCGATAAAATAAATCTCAAAACAAAATGATCAATCAAGCAATTACTCAAAAACCATAATCAAACTCTTCGTAGAGAAAATTAGTCAGCTGATAAAAATTTCCTTTGCCATTTTTGTGTTTTAGAGATCAATGAAACAATATGAATATTTGGTTGCCAACAATGGAAACTCACTGGGAAAAGCAGTTATCTCTGCGTCATCAAAAATTTATATTAGGGAAAAGAAAGATTCGAGAATCACTAAAAACAACTTCGAAGAAGATTAAAAAATATTAAGATTAGCTCAGAAAAATTAATACAGTCACACTCACAAAGAGTGCTCTAACAGTTAGTTAGTTTTGATCAAACAAGTTAGTTTACCTAAAAGTTAGTTTTGATAAAAAATATGACGATTTTATAAAGGTAACTTCAATACCGTTAACATAACCATTGCTTCTAATAGGTGTTCACATCCTTGACAGGGATGCCATTTAACCCACTCAAGTCCTTTAATCCCATTTAAATGTCATCTATCCATGATATGAAATTTTTGATATATGATCAACTTATAAAACATACCTGACAAATCTCGAACCCGACATTGCTTCATTGCCAGCATGTCTGTTCAGTACCTTGACGAAGTTGTCTTGGTATCATGTGTGCATTTTCCCGCTACAAGCAGGCATGTTAAGTACCTAGATGGGTTTAAACACATTTTCCACATGTTAAAGTGTTTCCAACTCTTCTTAGTCTTTCATACTGATACGATTTTGAGATTTCATGAAGATGAGAGAGCAAGGAGATACTTAAGATTTGATAGCTAGACAGATATATGATCGATCCTTAATATTGTTTTTTGTTCTTTAAGAACTTATATTTTTCATCATAGTTAATACATTTATATTTCAATCAAGAAATCATCTCAAGAGTGGGGAAGCACTTTGAGTTGATCTCATTAGAGCTGGGATGGTGTAAAAATTTTAAAGGTGATTGTACTTCCCCGAGATCTTGACAAAAATACAGGAACAATATTCTAGTAGAGACTTTTAGAATAAATGTCTTATAAATGACTCACATGAGTTAAAACATAACATTTAAGATGCTTGAACTTTTTCAAACTACTATTAATGATAAATCTGATGATAAAAATTCCCCTCAATAATGGATTGTGAGTTAGAAATAACTTTTAAAAACAAAAAGAAAACAAAGAAAGCAACAAAAATAATCAATCAGAAAAGAAACATAACAATAAACAACTAGTGATATTTACAGGGGGAAGGTCTTATTCTGCTCATGCAAATTATTTCTTGAGAGTCTGGCCATTCATAGGAAAAGTTTCTGATCGTCCCTCCAAGTTCTGCAAATGAAAGGAACTAGGACCCAATTTTTCTGGAATGACAAAAGGTCCCAACCACAGATTGTGAAACTTACTGTGTTCTCCTTTATCCTCATGTGATTTGTCCCATTTGACGACCAAATCTCCTATGTCAAAGTTTCTATCAGAGGATGAAATTGTATCAAACCAATTTTTAACAGTCTATTGGTGTTGGTCCAATTTCTATTTTGCTTGTGTCCTAACTTCTTCTAATTTCAGTAAAGCGTTTATTCGATTCTCTAAAGGGGTACATTCTTCCTCTTGAGCTTTTTGAGATAATTGCAGTGAAGGGAGAAAGACGCGGGGAATTAGGATAACTTCTCTTCCATAAACGAGGAAGAAAAGATAATTACTGATGGAAGGTTTTGGAGTGGCCTTATCATCCCATAGTGCGTTATATAATGCATTGTGCCAATTTTTGTGATTTTTCGACACTGTTCTTTTTATTATTTTAATCATATTTTTGTTTGTTGCCTCAGCTAATGCATTTCCTTGGGGATAATAACTGGCAGAGCATTTTAGCTTAATCCCTTGTTCTAGAGAAAAAACATTCATGTCCAAGGAAGAAAAATAAGAAGCATTATCGAAAAATAAACATTTAGGTATTTGGAAACAAGTGATAATATGAGAATTCAAGAACGAAATTACCTAATTCATGTCTACTACCCTCAATGATAAAGATTTTGACCATCTCATAAAATAATTCATTGTCGTGAGAATGCATTTTTGTTGCTGTGAATAAGGTGGGTTAATTGGTCCTATGATATCTAGGCCCCACTGCTGAAATGGTGTATCTATTGTAACGGGATGCAAAGGAAATGCAACCTTCTTGACCCGTCCTGCAGCTTTTTGACAAATTATACATTTTCGATCCATAGCATGAGCATATTTAAATAATGTGGGCCTATAGTAACCAACCCTAATTACTTTGTGGGATATTGGGTATCCACCAAAATGGCCCCCGACATCACAAAAATATAACTCAGCTAGTACCTTTTCAGATTCTTTCTTTTCTAGGCAGTGCAAAAATACACCATCAAAATTCTTCTGAAACAATACATCATTAATCAATTGAAAATATGAAGACCTAAGTCTTAGTGCTCGTTTTTTTTTTGGATCAATATTTCGAGGAGTATTTCCATGCAGTAAATAAAATATGATATCATTATACCATGAATTAGGTACAGTTTGTGTAAAACAAATTTGTGTTTCATTATGCAAATTTTCGGATGGTGCTATTGTTTGATTTTCTGGTATTTCAACTGAGTCAGCCACTAATTTTCATAGGACTTGACCTCTAACAATTTGTGCAGGTACTATTTTTAGATTATATTATTGAAGGGAGGTCATCCAATTTTCCCTTTTCTCCCCAAGTTCCTTCTGAACAACATATTTCTTACACTAGGGTAGGGAACAATGACTTTTATCCTAGACTTCAACATGTAAGGTCTGAAATGTTTAAATTCCTTAAATACAACGTATTCTTGTTGATCTACTGCAGGATAATTTAATTATGCTCCTTTAAAATCAAAACTCATAATTGAAATAGATATTTCATTATTTTAAGCATTTTTCTGAGTAAGCATAACAACATACAATCTCTGTGATGTGAAAGTGTGTGTGGAATCTTTGGAGAAATCATGAATCATCAGGGAGGAAGCTTCAGTTATAGATTTACAAATGGAATTAAAAGCTAGGTTATCTTGTGGTCCCCATTTTAAAATAGCATCCTTTTTAATCAGGTTTTGTAGAGGCCTAACCATCTCAGAAAAACTTGCAGGAACAAAGCATCTAACGGAATTTATTTTACCTAGAAAAGATTGCATTGCCTTTTTAGAATAAGGTGGAGGGAGATTGGAAATATCTTGAGTTCATTCGAGGTCTATTATTATCCCCTCCTTTAAAACTATAAATCCAAGTAATCTTCCCTACTCTACTGCGAAAAGTGACTTCTTAGGATTTAGTGAAATACCAAACTTATGACAACGTTCTAGTACAACCCTAAGATGTGAAAACTAATCTTTTTTGTTCTTTGAAAATACAATGACATCATGTAGGTAGACAACAATTGACTGGTTGATAAGGCCATGGAAATCAATATCCATTTCCCTCTAGAGAGTGTCTCTGGCATTAATGAATCTAAAAGGCATTTTTGGATAGGCATAGGTGCCCCACAGGGTGTAGAAAGTGGTTTTCAGCTAATATGATGGAGACATAAGGACCTGGTTGTACCCTGAGAAACCATATAATAAAGATAGTCTTTCAGAACTAGATACATGTTGCAAAATTTGTTCCATTGGAGGAACATGATAGTTGTCTTTATCAAAGGCTCAGTTTAAGTTACGAAAATCGACACAAAGTTGAATTTATCCATTTTTCTTTCTTACCTGGAAAAATGATTTTGGTGGTTAATAATTTATTTAGTTCCTTTTTTACTGTGGTTTCTAGTTTAGGATGCATTTTCTTAAGTTTTTTCTGAAATGGTTGGGTTTGGGGCTTCATAGGAATTATGTGTTGTACTATGTTTGGATCAAAAGTTTTCAGATCATCGTATGTCCAAGCAAATACATCTTTAAATTCTTTAACCAATTTAGTGAATGCATATCTTTCTTGTTGAGAGCACCCTTTGCCCAGATTAATATTTTGAGAATTATCTTGCCTCCTAAGTTTATAGTTTAATACAATAATGACAAACTATTTCTTTTGCAATTAACCACTCCCCTAAATTTGTCATGTAACTCATAACATTTTTCTAATCTAACGAAATACTTAGGGATAGAATTTACCAGATTGGATGATATTTCTGTAGAACGAGGGTCGGATATTAGCGAGAAATCACAGAGATTTTCATTGTGAGTACTTTCATCGATTACGAAATATTGGAAAGTGTCCTCCATATGCATAAAATTTATGATTTGTTGATCATCATCAAACACTCGCCAATTGGTAATATTGTCAGGGATCAATGGTATGAACATCAATTCAACAGAAAATGCATTAGGAGAAAAACCTTTAATAGGTAATAATTTTGACACAACATTAACCAATAAATCAACTTTAGAATTACTAGATCTAGGAATATAACTTATGTTAAAAGCAAGAAGTTTATGGATTAAGTTCCATACCTCGGTTTGGTAATTTTTGAGATGAGGTGATAAACAATGAATATAATTTTTTACCTGCTTAACTATAATTTCAGAATCACCAAACACCATCAATATTTTCACCTTAAGATCCAGTGCCTTCTTTAGTCCCTGCAGGAGTGCCTCATATTCTGTTGTGTTGTTAGTACATTCAAATTCTAATCGACAGGAAATGAATGTCTTATTACCTTTGGGGTCAATCACAACACAACCAACAATGGCTCCTTCATCTCCGGTGGGCCGGCGGAGACGCCACGGGAATCACCTCTGTAAAGAATTTTTACACAACACTTCACAGTCAGCGTATGGCATCGGTGGATAGAACATGGTTCTCCCTCCTCTGGCGATGGGACATTCCCTTAAAATTGAAGCTCTTTATTTGGCTCGCAGGGAAGGGTAAGTCACTTACCTGGGACGCGTTACAACAGAGGGGTTGGAAGGGGCTGGGGATATGTCCCCTCTGTTGCAGGGATGCTGAAGATATTCAACACTTGCTGGTGTTTTGTTCCTTTACTCGAGCAGTTTGGTCACTGGTTCTCTCGCAATTGCCGCAGCTTTTTTCTTGGAACGGCTCCTCACTCTCTCACTGTTTTACCCTTTAGCTGGCCCAAGCTACAGCGCCGAAGTACTTACCAGTTTTTGTTTGCTGGCACATATGGAATGCCCGAAATCGAGCTACCTTCGACTCTCGTCCTCCTTCGCTGAATGGAGTTTTTTACAACATTGTGACATCTTTCCACTGGAAGCAGTCTTCTTTAAAAACTCAAATTCCCAAGTCCTGTGATTTCACTCAATTGGAAGGATACACTGTGGCATGCTTTGATGGTGCTGCCCAGATATGTGGAGGAAACTGCGGGGCGGGGGTTTTTTTTAAATCTCATCCGTCAAGGTGTACCTGGTGGTTTCTTAATTGCGGCAGTGGCACTAACACAAAGGCCGAGCTTCTGGGTCTATGGGCCTCCCTCTTCCTTGCTTCATGCTGGTCCATTAGTCACCTGCATGTCCTCGGGGACTCGCGAGTTATCATTGATTGGATCTCAAAAAAGACCAAGCTACATTCGATCCACATTGATAGCTGGAAGGATAGAGTGATGGGGCTGTCAACTCTCTTCGCGGACATCTCCTTTCATCACTTACCCAGGTCGCGTAATCGAGAGGCAGATGCTCTCTCGAAAAGAGCTCTTAAAGAAGAGTTTGGTAGACTCTCGGTCTTCCATAGTGATAGAGGGAGAAAGAGTCCTATCTCCTCGATAAATGTCTTTGAATGAGAAGGGCTGTTCTCTTTTCTCTAGTGTTGATCGGTGTATTGGGGTTTTATTTAGAACTTGCTCATTTCTGAGGTTTCCAAGTGGTGGATAGCTTGTATGGGGCATTCTTGTTTGTGTCCGGTATTGATTGTCGGCCTTTTGATTGTGTAAAGAAATTTATACCTAATATAAATTTGAGTAATTTTCTCTTGGAAAAAAATGATATTTAGATCCATCAAAGAATAAGGACCATATTTAATCACTATCAACAATGTTCGCATCATTTTTCAAAACTATTGCCTGAGTAAGGGATGATATTTCATATTGTTGATCTGGATTTGTAATAGTGGATATTTCAGTCATGAAATTCCCAAAAAACGTTTTCATACCTTGAGTTTCAATTGTATTTACACTAGCGGTGAAATGTTCATTTGAATCATTTAGATCTGTAACAATGTACTTTAGATAACACTCTCTATTAACTCTGATCTTGTTTGGCTTGCTTTTTTTTGGTAACCACAGATGACACCAATCTGTAGAGAAATAACCATGCAATTGTTCGGACCAATCTCTTCTCAAGAACAAGCCATAAACTTCTGGAATATCAATGAAAACTATGCCAATTACCTGGTGCACTTTTTATTTATATGAGAATATAATTAATACATCTTTAAGTTCACCAACAACTGTGACATTAGTTATGTCTAAATGAATAATTTTCAAGTCGTTAGGCTTGACTTCAACATTAGTCTTTTTAGAAACATATAGAGGAATCACATTTGATGAGGCTCTGAAATAAATGATATAATTATGCACATTTCTATTGAAGATTTTTAAAGTTAATAGGAAAGGTGGTACATTTTTTCATGGCGTGGGAGCAAAAATCTACTGTTTTTTTAATTTTGTATCTCGAATTATTTTATCTAAATTCCCTATAGTCTTATCCAATGTGTCCTTTTTATTTTGATCTTCATGCGATCTATTTCTCAAGACATATTTCATTTTGTTTACGTCATTTTCTATTGATTTTTTATTTAAAGGATCATTCCTTTTACTATTATCAGCTATACTTCACAACATTTTCTGTAGGATAAGAGGGACTTTGAGTAGTTCAGAAATTGATATATTTTCCCTTAGTTTTTTAAGATCTTCAAAAATATCATATTCTAGATCTAGGGAAATGAGATTTCATGTTGTTTCAATCTGTTTTGGTTGTATTGATACCGTATTCTTACTTGTCTCAGGTGAATATGTGTTTTGTACCTTACTTCGGGTGTTATATGGGTGCTGGTTTTTATGGACAGTTTCAAAATTAGCTTGGAAAATACTGTCAGAAAGATGTACAAAGACTAGGGGAGATGATTCCTCCTCATCGGGTGTTTCTTCTTCACATGTTTTGTTTTGGTTTTCAAGTGGGACAGAAACAACACTATCATTTTCATCTAATATTGGTTGTAAATCATATTGTAACCCTTCAAAATTCAGACCTTCTGTGGTCTGATTTGGTCTGTTTGGAGGAAAAGGTTTCCTAAAAAGTGGTCTAAAGTTCCCTTTACTGTTCGACAACACAGGTATTCCAACAGAGGACGAACACCTTCAGTAACCACTCACATAACCAGATCAAAGATCAACACACTGATGTTTTCACGTGGTAAAACCCCTACGGGG
>JZKD02S0321618.1:773427-810224 GCA_000966675.3 Picea glauca
AGGTCTAGTAAGGATTTCTATTTTCTTTTTAGAAGAGGGAGTTGATTCAACTTCCACATTTACATTATACTTTAAACTAAGAATGTCCTTTTCAATAAGGATTGTCTCCTCAAAATCTTCTAGTAACATGTTTTTCTTAGACCTCTTAACCCATATAGCTATATTATGATGTAGGGATTTAACATAGTATGCAACAATCAAGTTTTCAGCAGACATTGATTCTGTAATAATTTTATTTTTAAGCATAAGGAATCTCTTATTGAAATCCTTGAATTTCTCTTTCGGGTTCATTTTCATGTTGGACAATTCCATTACCAAAACTTCTAGAGATTTATCATCCCCAAAATTTTCTAAGAAAAAGGTCTCAAACTTATCCCAAGAAGCGATATTTTGGGGCTGTTGTGAAAAATACCATATGGAATAATTTCCTTCAAAGGTGTAAGGGAATATCCCACACATGACGTCTTCATGTTCAACATTTCGAAGCCTAACAACTAACATGATTTTTTTGATATGATCCTCATCTAATTGCTTCAAATCGGGGTCAAAATTTGGGTAGCCACTTTTCAAGATGTTTGGGTAATGAATGTTGAGGTCCGGACACTACCACGACATCTTGATCGAGCCAAGGTCTGACGAGATATTTTTGGTTATCCATGGGAGTTGGTGGGAGTGAGTTTTGATATTTTCGAGATGAAGAACTGCCTTCATCAGAGGATTCCTCTCTTGAAGAGGGCGGAGAAGACCCAGGTGGGGATGAAGGAAGACCAGATCGTCCAACACCTTGGATTAGTGCTTCAAAAGGATCGGTAATAGTATCACCTAATGTGTGATCAGGAAGACTAGTGCCAAGAGGATCTTCTTGGTAATTGGAAAAATCAAGAGGATGAATTAATTGTCTACCAGATTGTCTAAGTCAGGATAATGCACCCCGCGTTCTCAAAATTGATTGGTGATAATTACAGATAATTTCTTGTACATCGAACCCTTGAGGGATCAATGTCATAGGTTCAATAGGAATGTCAAGTGTAGCTACTAACATTGTGGCTGGATTAGTTATAATGGTAGGGTCTGAGCGACTACATGTCACGACAAGAGAATGATTATTCAGGGGAGTCTTACGACCTCCTCGTGCCATCAATGAATTTCAGGCCCTCCTTCTAGTTCCATTTGTTGACAGGCATTTATGGCACACTATCAAAAAGAAGGGAATATTCATTCCTAGGTTGTCTAGTTAACCCAATCCGTTTAAAATAACTTACCCTGATGGGTTTTGTGGCTCCATTATCCAATGAAAATACTAAAGTAACTAAGAGAGGTAAAAACTACCGAACTAAATAGTCTTATTACGTACATTTCACTGATAATCCTATCTGTTAATAAATATAAATACCTAACATGTAGTCTTATTATATACAATAATGTATGTATAGATATAAGGTTTTCATGAAGCCTTGTGAAAATGAAAGTTTAACTAATGAAACAAAGTCCAAAATAAGATATAAGACTAAAACATTTGTTCTATTACTTTAAGTAGTAAACAACAAAATGAACGAGTAAGATTGTAAATGCTATAACTGTAATGAACAAAGCATTAAAGTTTGAATAATTTAATCATTACTGATTGTAAAGTAAATAAATCAACTAAAAGGAAAACTAACTATCTTGATGTTGATCAGCGGTAAAGAAAGAGCACTAAGCTATTTTGTCTTTCTGAGTAATGTAAGATCCACTTAACCTTTTTCCAAGCATAAATCTATGACAAGAAGCAAGGAATGATATTTCCTGAAAGAACTCAAGGAATTTTATATTTCGAAAGCAATCGATGATAAACAGAAAGACAAATGTGTTTTTCTCATGTGGCTTTATATTATTCAAAATCTAAATATGGAATCAATTCCAATCTCCAAAAAATGATATAATCAAATGCTAACATTCAACGTAAACTCAAAACATACAGACACTTAATTAGCCACAAGGATTATGATAACAAATAAATAATGGACCACGTAAAAGATAATCACAACATGAAAGCATAAGTGTTGAACAGACTAAAGCTAATTTATAACATACATGTTTTCATTCCCATAAAATATATGAGAGAAAATAATCAAAATGTACAATTTGCATAAGGACTAAATCCAAAAAAGTAAACTGCATTTCATATATTTCTCAAAAAGATAAGTCCATCTTCCGTTCCAAAAGAATTGCCCTTTCCTTTGGGAAAACACCAATATTTAAAACAAGTTCATGATCTGTTTCTCATATCTTCCAAGATAGAGATAGATCCATATTTAATAAAGGTTTTTACAAAAATAATAACTACAAATAGGCCTGCAGTAACAACTATTCAAAAATAGTTACATAATCAAAATACTATTGAAACTATTTTTTAAAGAAAAACTTGTAAATTTGGAGCATCTCCAATGATTTTATCGTCCGATGAACCTTTGTAATTTGATCATCTTCCATCCTAAGAATAAAAAAAAAAAAAAAATTAGAAAAATAATCTAACAAACTAATTGAAGACAAGCTACAAAATCTACGATTTTGTAGCTTGTCTAGTAAAACAAAATAGAACAATTTCTGTTATAACAAAAAAAACACAAAGTTAATTCCAAGAAAATTGTTTACCCATTAAACATTTGAAAAAGAGGCATTAGATAATTTTGAATTCATAACAACTTTGAAGTTGGAAGAATTATTTATAACAATATCCCCTGATTTCTAGAATCTTTTGGTAGCTCTGGGAGAAGTTTGTTGAACGTTGGCTCTTAGATCCACGTTTTCTCTTTCTAATACCATGTTACGAACCATAACCTGATTAATCTGAGCTTGCAAATAAGGAATATCCTAATAATACCTCTGGATCCAAGTGAAACATTCCTCACAATATACCTATTCCAATATCGGTAGGGGGAGAGTGTCAACTGATTTCAATGGTTTATATTGTTCCATAACCTTTTTCAAATCATATTGGATCCCTGAAAAATCCCTTTTGTTACTTCAGAAATGGAGGCAAGTTTGAAACAAAATCGTATTGGGGAGAATCCACTCTAGTGGCATCAGAACTAGCGTCCTTGATAGAGATCTTGTCCTTAATGACAACCATGGGAATGGGTTTATCATGGTTTTGATGTTGATTCCTGGTCATCCCTGACAAAATTCTACCATTCCTTTTATTTATGAACCTTTTGTGTGACTTTATTTATCTAAATCATGAACCTTTTGTGTGAATTAATTACCTTGTCTTTTGATTTGAATTTTATCTTCATTAACCATGTTCTATACAGGATCAGGGGCAACCGATTCTTTATCTCTTAGATGACTCAAAATTTATTCCAAGGATTTCTTTAGAAAAAAATCACGCTTCTTGGAGGTGACCTCAGTTATCAGATAGAACTCAATAGGGGTATCGGGAGGTAATACAAGTTATTTTGAGACTTGTATTTCAACTCGAAAACTTTTTAGAGAGTGGGATGATATGCTTGGACTGGTAGGCTCATCAACACACATAGGTAAAATATGGACAGGTTCAAATGGCAATGAAACAAAACCATTCCTAACAAGAAATCTTTGCCAACTATCTCCTATATTTAACAACTAGGCATTAACTAGAACCCGAATTAAACCATGGTGGAAAATACTGGACTTAGAGTTAGGTTTTTTTCTTTGGTAGAACCTGGACATCTTATGGAGGTTGCTAAGAAAAAAATTTGGAAAGTTTAACTTAAAACCCAAGAAGACCATCAATAGGCATTCCATAACATCCCTCACAGGTGACGAATTGTTTAATTATCAACAACAATCCATGCCAACGAATTTTGAACAACTGGATGGGCGTACCTTTAATGTTATAGCATGACTTTCTGGATACCATTAGTAAATTCCATGGGATGCCCTCTATCTTCATATTTTTGAACCAACAGTCCCTTTCCCGCGAAATACCTGTGGCCTTTGCTATGGATTCGTCATCTACTTGCAACTGCAGGTCGCCTACTTTAGCTTTTGCACCATCAAAAGTCTTGGAAAAGGTATGTACAACTTCCATATTAAAAACCTCAAATGACTGTACAAATTTAACCCAACTGAAAAGGATGAGGTCATATACAACATCTTCATGAGAGAGCAAATCCTGTGAGCCATTCGGCTCCACCCTAACTACAAGAGCCATAAGCTTGCGCACGATATACCAAAAGATGCAAAATGGAGCAGTCTGCATTCAATCCAACCCAAAACAAATGGTATAGTTTGCATGGCCAAAGGTGACCTGAAAAATAAGATCTCTGGATGATGCTACCCTGACTTCCACCCTAATCATTGATTAAACCCCATGAACCATAGGATAAAACACTAAAAAACCACCTCTCATGCTAAGAACCTAATCCCTGGTTACAAAGCACCAACGAAACGATGAAATGAATGTGATCTATGGTGAACATGGCAAAGAGATAATGGTTTCATAGCATGGTCACTAGCCAGGTAATACATTGATTAGACTGTGAAATAATAGTTTAAAGTAGTATTCGGATAATATGGTAATGTCCTAAACTCAAAAACAAAATCGCAAAGGGTAAAGTAATAACCAATACTTTGAAAATTGATTAAAACATAAAATAAATCAATTGTGATTGGGTTCTAATCTTATGCTAATTTTTTTTACATAACCATATACTCACCAAGCTTAAATTCTTAGTGATTTTAGGTGTTTCAAAGGATCATTTGGTTTTACAAGGAGAGAAGCCTTTAGATTTTATACAAAGCGTTTTGCAAGAAGATTTCAATTTCATGCATGACATTCATGAAATTGAAATGGGTAAATGAGTCGTTTATCGATAAAATAAATCTCAAAACAAAATGACCAATCAAGAAATTACTCAAAAACCATAATCAAACTCTTCATAGACAAAATTAGGCTACTGATAAAAATTTCCTTTTCCATTTTTGCATTTCAGGGATAAATAAAATAATATGAATATTTGGATTCCAACAATGGAAACTCACTGGGTGAAGCAGTTATCTCTGAATCATGAAAACTTTATATCAGGGAAAAGTAAGATTCGAGAATCACTAAAAACATTTTCGAAGAAGATTGAAAAATATTAAGATTAACTCAAAAAAATTAATACAGTCATACTCACAAAGAGTGCTCTAACAGATGATTATAACCTGAAAGTTAGTTTTGATCAAAACGAAACAATTTTTCCTTCGAGGGGCAGCTCAATTGGCAAGTGTCATGAAAATGAAATTCCATGAGGTCTTGAGTTCAACTCCCTCTGAATAATCTAGTGTGTAGTGCATGGGACAATGTGGGAACACTTAGAGGTTATTGTGGTAGAAGTTGTATAACACGACCACATGTAACACGAGTACGTGCCCAACTAGTTGCGATTCCGCCAGGCATAATTTTTTTTTTTATATAAAGGTAACTTCAATACCGTTGACAGAGCCACTGTTGCCAACAAGAATTTATAGCCTCAAAAAGGATGTCGTTTAACCCACTCAATTCCTTTTATCCCATCCAAAATTCTTCTATCCATGATATGAAATTTTTGATATATGATCAACTTATAAAAATTACCTGATAAATCACAAACACGACATTACTTCGCTGCTAGCAGGCTTGTTCAATACCTTGATGAAGTTGTCTTGGTATCATGTGTGCATTTTCCCACTGCCAGCAGGCCTTTTCAGTACCTTGATGGGTTTACAGACATTTCCCACACGTTAAATTTTTTCCAACTCTCCTTAGTCTTTCATACTGATACAATTTTGAGATTTCATGATGACGAGAGAGTGGGGAGATACTGAAGATTTGACAACCAGGAAAATATATGATCAATCATTAATATTGATTTTTTTTCTTTAAGAACTGATAGTTTTCATCATGGTTAAGACCTTTAGATTTCAATAAAAAAATCATCTCAAGGGTGGTGAAGCTTTTTGATTTGATCTCATTAGAGATGGGACGATGTAAATTTTTTAAAGGTGATCGTACTTCCCTGAGATCTTGAAAAACATTTAGGAACAATATTCTAATAGAGACTTCTAGAATAAATGTCTTATAAACTACTCATCTGAGTTAAAAATTAAAATTTAAGTAGGGATGATTTTAAGAATGGAAATTTGTTTTAAAATGTAGAAACCTTGGTGAATCTTACTAATCCTTTGTATGCCAACTATAAATGTTTGGCGATATTTTTGTAAAAATATTCAAATTTATAAGGATTTTTTATAGTTTTTATAAAATTTTGGCGATTTTTAAGGTAAAATAATTTTATTCTATAGAATTTGGGCTAATTATTTTTAAAATAGCGAATCTCGTTTTTGGAAAAACCATGGAAAATTAGCCCATGAACGAAATTTAGCCCCTAAAATCATCCATGAATTTAAGATGCTTGAAGTATTACAAACTCCCATTAATGATAAACTTGATGATAAAATTTCCCCTCAATAATGGATTGTGAGTTAGAAATAACTTAAAAAAAACAAACAAAAAAGCATAAAAAATAATCAATCAGAAGAAAAACATAACAATAAACAAATAGGGATATTTAGAGGGGGAAGGTCTTATTCTTCTCATGCGAAGTATTTCTTGAGAGTCTGGCCATTCATAGGAAAATTTTCTGGTCGTCCCTCCAAGTTCTGCAAATGAAAGGAGCTAGGATCCAATTTTTCTGCAATGACAAAAGGTCCCAATAACAGATATTGAAACTTAGTGTGTTCTCCTTGATCCTCATGTGCTTTGTCCCATTTGAGGACCAAATATCCTACATAAATTTTTCTATCTGAGGAAAAACTTGTATCAAACATGTTTTTAACAATTTGTTGGTGTTGGTCCAATGTCTGTTTTGCTTGTGTCCTAACTTCTTCTAATTCAGTAAAGCGTTTATTCGATTCTCTAAATGGGGACATTCTTTCTCCTAAACATTCTAATATAATTGCAGTGAAGAGATAAATACGTAGGGAGGTAGGATAGCTTCTCTTCTGTAAATTAGGAAGAAAGAAGAATTACTGATGGAAGCTTTTGGAGTGACCTTGTCATCCCATAATGCGTTATATAATGCATTGTGCCAATTTTTGTTATTTTCCAACACTGTTCTTTTTATTATTTTAATCAGATTTTTGTTTGTTGACTCAGCTAAGCCATTTCCTTGGGGATAATAACTAGCGGAGTATTTTAGCTTAATCCCTTTTTCTAGAGAAAAAATGTTCATGTCCAAGAAAGAAAAATAAGAAGCATTATCGAAAACCAAACATTCATGTATTCCTAAATGAATGATAAATGAGAATTCAAGAACGAAACTACCTGATTCGTGTTTACTACCCGCAACAGTAAAGCTTAATACCATATCATAAAATAATCCATTGCTGTGAGAATGTATTTGTGTTTTTGTGAAGAAGGTGGGTTAATTGGTCCTATGATATCTAGGCCCCACTGCTGAAATGATGTATCTATTGTAACAGGCTGCAAGGGAAATGCAACCTTCTTGACCCGTCCTGCAACTTTTTGACAAATTATACATTTGTGAGCCATAGAATGAGCATATTTAAATAATGTGGTCCAATAGTAACCAACCCTAATTAATTTGTGGGAAGTTGTGTCTCCAACAAAATGGCCCCTGACATCACCAGAATGCAACTCAACTAGTACCTTTTCATATTCTTCCTTTTCTAGGAAGCACAAAAATACACCATCAAACTTCTTCCGAAACAATACATCATTAATCAATTCAAAATACGTAGACCTGAGTCTTAGTTCTCTTTTGCTTTTTGGATAAATATTTCGAGGAGTAGTTCCGTGAAGTAAATAAAATATGATATCATTATACCATGAATTAGGTACAGTTTGTGTACATCAGATTTGTGTTTCATTATGCAAATTTTTGGTTGGTGCTATTGTTTGATTTTCTAGTATTTCAACTAAGTCAGCCACTAATTTTCATAGGACTTGACCTCTAACAATTTGTGTGGGTACGATTTCGAGATCGTATTCTTGAAGGGAGGTCATCCAATTTTCCCTTTTCTCCCCAAGTTCATTCTAAACTAACAACTTTCTTATAGCAAGGTAAGGAACAATGAATTTTATCGTAGACTTAAACATGTAAGGTCTGAAATGTTTAACTTCCTTAAAGACAACGTATTCTTATTGATCTACTGTAGGATAATTTAAGTATTCTCCTTTGAAAGAATAAATCATAAATGAAATAGGCATTTCATTGTTTTTGTTATTTTTCTGAGTAAGCACAACAACATACAATCTGTCTGATGCAAAAGTGTAAAGCGTGAAATCTTTGGAGAAATAATGACTCATCAGGGAGGCAAATTCAGTTATATATTTATGAATGGAATTAAAATCTAGGTTCTCTTGTGGTCCCCGTTTGAAAATAACATCCTTTTTAATCAATTTTTGCAGAGGCCTAACCATCTAAGAAAAACTTGGAACAAAGTGTCCGATGAAATATATTTTACCAAGAAAATATTGCATTTCCTTTTTGGAAGAAGGTGGAGGGAGATTGGAAATAGCTTGTGTTCATTCTGGGTCTATTATCATCCCCTCTTTTGAAACTACAAATCCAAGTAATACTCCCTGCTCTACTGCGAAAATTGACTTCTTAGGATTTAGTGAAATACCAAACTTAAGACAACGTTCTAGTACAACCCTAAGATGTGACAAGTGATATATATTTTTTTATTTGAAAAGATAGTGACATCATCTAGGTAGACAACAACTAACTGGTTGATAAGGCCACGAAAAGAAATATCCATTTCCCTCTAGAAAGTGGCTGCGGCATTAATCAATCCGAAAGACATTTTTTGATAGTCATAGGTGCCCCATGGGGTGCGGAAAGTGGTTTTCAATTGATCTGATGGATACATAAGGACCGCATTGTACCCTAAGAAACCATATAATAAAGATAGTCTTTAAGAACCAGATACCTATTGCAAAATTTGTTCCATTGGAGGAACAAAATAGTTGTCTTTATCAAAGGCTTGGTGTAAGTTACAAAAATTGACACAGAGTCAAATTTCTCCATTCTTTTTTCTTATCGGGACCAATTTGGATACCCATTAGATATGCCGAAATGGAAAAATGATTTTGGTGGTTAATGATTTATTTAGTTCCTTTTTTATTGTGGTTTCTAGTTTAGGATGCATTTTCCTAAGTTTTTGCTGAAATGGTTGGCTTTGGGGCTTCATAGGAATTACATGTTGTATTATGTTTGGATCAAAGGTTTTCAGATCATCGTATGTCCAAGAAAATACATCTTTATATTATTTAAACAATTTTATGAATGTAGATATTTCTTGTTGATAACACCCTTTTCCCAGATTAATATTCCGAGGATTATCTTGCGTTCCTAAGTTTATAGTTTCATACAATAACGAGGAGCTATTTTTTTTGCAATCAACCACTCCCCCAAATTTGTCATGTAAATCATACAAAATTTCTAATCTAACGACAAACTTAGGGATAGAATTTACCAGATCAGATGATATTTCTATAGAACGAGGGTCAGATATTACCGAGAAATCACTAATATTTTCATTTTGAGTACTTTCATCGATTATGACATCTTGGAAAGTGTCCTCCATATGCAAAAAAAAAATATGATTTGTTGATCATCATCAAACACTCGCCAATTGGTAATATTGTTGGGGATCGATGGTATGCACATCAATTGAACAAAAAATGCATTAGGAGAAAAACCTTCAGCATGTAATAATTTTGACGCAACATTAGCCACTAATTCAACTTCATAATTACTAGATCTAGGAATATAACTTATATTAAAAGAGAGAAATTTATGGATTAAGTTCCATACCCTAGTTTGGTAATTTTTGATATGACTTGATAAACAATGAATAACATTTTTTACCTTCTTAACTACAATTTCATAATCACCAAACACCATCAATATTTGCACCTTAAGATCGAGTGCCTTCTAAAGTCCCTGCAGGACATCTTCATATTCTGCTATGTTGTTAGTACACTCAAATTCTAATCGATAAACAATGAATGTATTATTACCTTTGGGGTCAATCAGAACACAACCAACACTAGATACTTCATGAGATTTAGATCCATCAAAGTATAAAGACCATATTTCAACACCGTCAACAATGTTTGCATCATTTTTCAAAATTGTTGCCTGAGTAAGGGCTAATATTTCAGATTGTTGATCTAGATTTGTAATAGTGGATATTTTAGTCATGAAATTCCCCAAAAAAGTGTCCATACCTTGATTTTCAATTGTATTTACACCAACGATGAAAGGTTCAATTGAATCGTTTAGATCTGTAATAGTGTACTTCAAATAACATTCTATATTAATTATGATCTTGTTTGCCTGGTCGTTTTTCGGTAACCACGGATGAGACCAATCTGTAGTAAAATAACCGTGCAATTGTTCAGACCAATCTATGCTGAATAACAAGAAATAAACTTCTGAAATATCAATGACAACTATGTTAATTACCTGGTGCATTTTTGGTTTAGATGACAATCTAATAAATAGATATTTAATTTCACCAACAATTGTGACATTAGTTTTGTCTAACAGAATAATTTTCAAGTCAGAAGGCTTGAATTTAGCATTAATGTTTTGAAAAACAGAGAAAGGGATTACATTTGACGAGGCTCTGGAATCAACCATACAATTATGCACATTTATGTTGAATATTTCAAAAGTTAAAAGGAAAGGTGGTACATTTGTTCATGGTGTGGGAGTGGAAATCCACTGATTTTTTAATGTTGTATCTGGAATTATTTTATCTAAATTCCCTACAGTCTTATCCGATGTGTCTTTTTTATTTTGATCTTTAGGCGGTCTTTTGCTCATGACATATTTCATTTTATTTACATCATTTTCTGTTGTTTTTTATTTAAAGGATCATTCTTTTTACTATTATCAACTATACTTCACAACATTTTCTGTAGGATAAGAGGGAATTTGAGTAGTTCAAAAATCGATATATTTTACCTTAGTTTTTTAAGATATTCAACAAGATCATATTCTAGTTCTAGGGAAATGATATTCAGTGTTTTTTCAATCTATTTTGGCTATCTTGATATTGTAGTCTTACTTGTCTCAGGTGAAGATGTGTTTTGTACCTTACTTCGACTGTTATATGGGTGCTGGTTTTTATGGAAAGTTTCAAAATTAGATTGGAAAATACTATCAGAAAAGATGTCTGAATACTGGGGAAGATGAGTCCTCCTCATCACGTGTTTCTTCTTCACCTGTCTCATTTTGGTTTTCAGGCAGGAGATAAACAACACTATCATTTGTGTCTAATATTGTTTGTAAAGCATACTATAACCCTTCAAAATTCAGACCTTATGTGGTTAGATTTGGTCTGTTTGGAGGAAAAGGTTTCCTAAAAGGTGGTCTAAAGTTCCCTTTACTTGAAGATGCTTCTTAAACATATATTTTCAAGTCTATGAATTGATTAGATAAATTTTGAAAGACTTTCTGTAAACCCTCCAAGTCTAAAGTTTCTTGTTCTTTTTTATTTGGAGAAGGTCTGGTAAGGATTTCTATTTTCTTTTTAGAAGAGGAAGTTGATTCAAATTCCACATTTACATTATCCTTTAAACTAAGAATTTCCTTTTCAATAAGAACTTCCACCTCAAAATCTTCTAGTAACATGTTTTTCTTACACCTATAAACCCATATAGCTATATTATGATGTAGGGATTTAACATAGTATGAAAAAATCAAGTTTTTAGCAGACATCAATTCTATAGGGATTTAATTTTTAAGCGTAAGGAATCTTTGATTGAATCCTTGAATTTATCTTTGGGGTTCATTTTCATGTTGGAAAATTTCATTACCAAAACTTCTAGAGATTTATCATCCCCAAATGTTTCTAAGAAAAAGGTCTCAAACTTATCCCAAGAAGCGATAGTTTGGGGTTGTTATGAAAAATACCACATGGAATCATTTCCTTCAAAGGTGTAAGGGAATATCCTGCACACAATGTCTTCATGTTCAATGTTTTGAAACCTAATAGATAACATGATTTTTTTTATATGATCCTCAGTTGATTACATCGAAATAGGGTCAAATTTAGCCACTTTCCAAGATGTTTGGGTAACGGATGTTGAGGTCCAGACACTTCCATGGCATCTTGATCAAGCCAAGGTCTGGAAAGATTGTTTTAGTTAACCATGGGATTATGTGGGAGTGAATTTCAATATTTCCCAGATGAATAACTTCCTTCGTCAGAGGATTCCTCTCTTGAAGACGGTAGAGAAGACCCAGGTGAGGATGGAGGAAGACCAGATCCTCCAACACCTTGGATTAGTCATTCAAAAGGATTGGTAATAGTATCACCTAATGTGTGATCAGGAAGACCAATGCCAAGAGGATTTTCTTGTTGATTGGAAAAATCAAGAGGTTGATTTAACTGTCGACTAGATTGTCTAAGTCGGGATAATGCACCCCGAGTTCTCAAAATTAATTGGCGAGAATTACAGATAATGTCTTGTACATCAAACCCTTGAGGGATCAGTGTCACAAGTTCAGTGGGAATGTCAAGTTGAGCTTCTAACGTAGTGGCTGGATTAGGTATAATGGTAGGGTCTGAGCGACTACGCGTCACGATAGGAGAACAATTATTCAGGGGAGTCTTATGACCCCCTCATGCCATCAATGACTTTCAGGCCCTCCTTCTAGTGCCATTTGTTGACGGGTGTTTATGCCACACCATCAACGAGAAAGGAAGATCTAGTTCGGGGTTGTCTAGTTAACCCAAGCCATTTAGAATAACCTACCCTGACGGGTTGTGTGGCTCCGTTAGCAAATGAAAATACTAAAGTAACTAAGAGAGATAAAAACTACCTAACTAAATAGTCTTATTACGTACGTTTAATTGATAATCTTATATGTTAATATACATAAATACCTAACATGTAGTCTTATTATATATATTAACGTATGTACATATACAATGTTTGCATGAATCCTTATGAAAATGAAAGTTTAATTAACTATTGAAACAAAGTCTAAATAAGATATAAGACTAAAACAAATTGTTCTCTTACTGTAAGTAGTAAACAACCAAATGAATGAGTAAGATTCTAAATGATATAACTGTAATGAACAAAGCATTAAAGTTTGGATAATTTAATCATTACTCATTTTAAAGTAAATAAATCAACTAAACAGAAAAATAACTAACCTGATGCTGATCAACGGTAAAGAAAGAGCACTAAGATATTTTGTCTTTCTGAGTAATGTAAGCTCCACTTAACCTGTTGCCAAGCATAAATCTATGGAAAGAAGGAAAGAATGATATTTCATGAAATAACTCAAGGAATTTTATATTTCGAAAGCAATCTATAATAAACATAAAGACAAATGTATTTTTCTAATGTGTATTTATATTATTCAAAATCTGAATATGGAATCAATTCCAATCTCTAGAAAATGATATAATAAAATTTTCACATTCGACGTAAACTCAAAACGTACAGACACTTGATTGGCTACAGGGATTATGATAACCAATAAATAATGGACCACATAAGAGATAAATACAACATGAAATCATAAGTGTTGAATAGACTAAGGTTAATTCATAACATATATGTTTTCATGCCCAGAAAATATATGAGAGACAATAATCACATTGTACAATTTACATGAGGACTAAAGCCAAAAAAGTAAACTGCATTTCATATTTTCTCAAAAAGATAATTCCATCTTCCGGTCCAAAATAATTGCTCATGGCTTTGGGAAAACACTATTATTTAAAATAAGTTCATGATATGTTTCTCATATCTTCCAAGATAGAGACAAATCCATCATTAATAAATTTCTTTAGAAAAATAATAACCAAAAATAGGTTTGTTGTAACAACCATTCAAAAATAGTTACATAATCAAAATACTATTGAAACTATTTTTTAAAGAAAAACTTGTAAATTTGGAGCATCTCCAATGATTTTCTTGTCCCATCAACCTTTGTAATTCGATCTTCTTCAAGCCTAAGAAGAAAAATGAAATTTAAATTAGAAAAATAATCTAACAAACTAATTAAAGACAAGCTACAAAATCTACTATTCTGTAGCTAGTCTAATAAAACAAAATAGAACAATTTTTGTTAGAACAATACAAACAAAAAGTTAATTCCAAGAAAATTGTTTACCCATTAAACATTTGAAAAAGAGGCATCAAATAATTTTGAATTCATAATAGCTTTGAAGTTTGAAGAATTTTTTATAACAATATCCCCTGATTTCCTGAATCTTTTGATAGCTTTGGGAGACGTTTGTTGAACGTTGGTTGTCAGATCCATGTTTTGTCTTTCCAATACCATGTTATGAGCCATAACCTGATTAATTTGAGCTTGCAAGTAAGGAATATCTTGATAATACCTTTAGATCCAAGTGAAACATTCCTCACAATATACCTTTTCCAATCTTGGTAGGGGGCGAGTGTCATCTGAGTTCAATGGTTTATAATGTTCCATAACCTTTTTTAAATCATAATGGATCCATGAAAACCCCTCTTGTTCCTTAAAAAATAGAGGCAAGTTTGAAACAAAATCATATTGGGGAGAATCCACTCTAGTGGCATCAGAACTGACATCTTCAACAGAGATCGTATCCTCAATGAAAACCATGGGAATGAGTTTATCATGGTTCTGATGTCAATTCTTGGTCATCCTTGACATAAGTCTACCATTTGTTTTATTTATGAAATCTAAATCATGAACCTTCTGTGTGACTTTCTTACCCTGTATTTTGGTTTTAATTTTATCTTCATTAATTGTGTTTTGTACATGGTCAGGGGTGACCGGTGCCTTATCTCTTAGATGACTCATAATTTCCTCCGAGGATTTCTTTGGAACAAATTCGCGCTTCTTGGAGGTGGCCTCGGTTATCGGACGAAAATCAATAGGGTTATCGAAAGGTAATACAGGGTCTCTCAAGACTTGTATTTCAACTCGAAAACTTTGTAGAGAGTGGGACAATATGCTTAGACCGGTAGACTCATCAACACATAGAGGTAAACTATGGACATGCTCAGATGGAAATGAAACAAAACCATTCCTAACAAGAAAATTTTTCCAACTATCTCCTATCTTTAACAACTCGGCATTAACGAGAACTCGAATTAAACCATGGTGGAAAAGACTAGATTCAGAGTTAGGGTTTTTTCTTTGGTAGTGTTAGTCCCTCATTTGACTGTGAGAGGGAAAGCTAGGGCATCATCAAGGTTATTGCAATAGTAGTTTAATGGTTTTATGAATTGGTTTTTTTAGGATGGTTGAAAGCTGGTTCAAGGGTTCAAAGTAAACAAAAAACTCAAAAAGAAGTCAAGAGACATCCCACTGATTTAGTAAATGGTAGTCACATAAATAGATCAGACAAATAAGGAAAATAATGAAAGGAAATATGACAACATTCAATTTGTCAAGCCCATATAGATTTCTATTTCAAAATGTAATTTAGAAACAAGAACATGTACTTGAAGGAAAATCTTGATAATAAACAATAACAACAAAATCTTCATTGTGTTACTTAAAATCAAGGAATCAATGCATTGCAACAGAAAAACAAATTCAAGCAAGAAAAGAAATAGAATATGAAATGAGAGAAAATATGACCATCAACATGTCTTTTCCATTTAGTATCAATGTGGAATAAAACTGTCTTACAATGATATTCAAAATAGGTTCCTGAAAGCCCAACTTTTTGACCCTTATACAATCTTCTTTCTGTCTATTTAAACTACATAGAGTATAACTACATATCCTATTTTCTAATATTTAGTTTGTAACATGATTTGGTCAATGCCTAATTTCTAGGAAAATCATCTCAAATGAGCACTTACCTTGCCAATATAGTAGAACACTCAACAACTTGACTCAAAATATCTTTTACAACAACTGGGGAAATCCCACAAAATTTTGGAACCATATCTTGACTGAGTTACCCATTCGAATCATAAAAAATCCATTAGATCAAAATATAAAGATTAAATTGTTCATATTTTACTCCTTGAGTAATTGCATCAAAAACTTTCAAAATTGCATGAAAGAACTTCATAAACTATCACAATATAATAACTGCATTGGTTTTAGTGTTCCTCTGGTTTAGTTTGGTTGTTAGCACAATATTGTGCCAATATAACCTGAAATTAGATTCTCACAACTGCTTAAGAAGTGCTTTTTGTTCCTTTCATTTCTTCTTGAGATCCTGTATCTTCTCTTGCTATATGACATTCCATTGCTCCACCTAATATTTTTCTTTCTTTAATTGCTTCATCATTTCCTGTAGATCCTTAATCTTGTCTTTTTCACTTCTAACTTTAACTTTAAATTCTAAGAATTCTTCTACAGGTGCAGGTTGGTTCATGTTTATAGTAACTTGAGGGTTTATTAATTTGATTCTATACCTTGAAGATATTCCAGAGCTATGATCTTCATCATTAGTGCCATCAGAATCCATGGTCTCTGGAAGGTTTGGAATCTGATCTGGTTCTGCATCACGATCATCTTGGTCATCAGAAACCACCCTTGTACCTTTAAACACATCTTCAAATTTTGAAGTTGATCTAGTATTTTCTCTCGTCACAGGTCTCCTAAAGTATTGAAAAACTTATTTTCCCTTTTCTTGTCTCCTCCCCACGTTTTCAGCTTCTTTCTCATTCCTATGCAAAGAAGGTATCTATGCCGATTTATTAACGCATGTTTTGGAATCTTCTAAATTATCCTCTATGATTATAAGATTCTCTTTTTTAATAGATGGATTAAACATGGCCTTTGAATTTAATCTAAATTTATTGAAATACCTAGTAGAGTTTCTCCTAGGGTACTTAGGCACAAGTGTAGACTTCTTCCTCTGTTTCTTTCCCTTTTCACTTTTCTTAATTGTAGATTTATGTTTCTTCTTGAATGGGAAATGAATTGGGTTCATAGTATAACTTCATCTTCATCAAGTTCCATATTTATCTCTGGATCAATAAATATATCAATATCTTCATCTAGTTTAGATTTCTTACCTCTACTCGTGGTAGCTTCTTCCTGACCTTTACCTACATGAGCATCTCCAAAGGTTTGTTGATTTTGCATCTTCCTCTTTCTATCCCATGTTACCCTAGCTGCAAATGGTTCTTCTTTAATAAGGAAATCAATGGCTTTACCAGTCTCTTTCAGTTGGGTTGATTTCTTCCCTTTGGTATTTTTAGATTTAGCTGACTGTGAATCATTTCCTAAATACTGGATTAGCCAATCCCAGGGGCTTTGGGATTCATTTAAAGATTATATTACCAATGTATTTATTAAACCTTGGTGAAAGAGACCACGTTCAATTGTAGCAGGATGAGACTGCACCCTCTTGGACATTTTACATAAACTCTTAAGTAGGAAATAGGGAAAATTGAGAGGATAGTCACCATTAATGTGAATTACCAGTATGATATGGTAAATATAAACCAGTGAGAACCTACCCTCACACCTGATATACCTATGGATGATCATCAAAGAAGTATGCCACTCCTTCTTTACCCAGGTATGTGGTATTCCCTTTTTCTAGTTAGGGTTTTGTTTCTATGGAATTAAGAATTGATTAACAAATTCCATAACCACATTCTCCTTCTTCCACCACCTTTCTCCACCAACTAGCAATTTACAGGATCTAGGAATTGACTGTTCAGTCACCATCATCCGTATTTTCTCAATTATAGCTTCAAATCCATCAAAATTCTGTGCGAAGACCATTGAAATCTGTTCATCTTGCCCCTGGAAGGTTGTGAAATATTCAAACCAACCTACATATTTAAACCTCTGCGACATTTGGGGGTATTCTTCAAGTAATTCCATGCCATCAGATTCTAGTATGACGATTTATCCTCTCTTCTAAGGTGCCATGCTGTTGATATGGTCCCATAAACATATCTGTGAGGACTGATAATGAGAATTTTCAGTTCTCGTGGGTTGTTAGAAACTAAAAATCTCTTCTTCCTTCAATTCGATCTCTGCACAAAACACCAGACACGCTAAAATAGAAGGTGATGGTTCTGTTAATGATATCCAAATAATTTTGATTTGATGCAGGTCAGGCAGGTACATCTCAATCCCTCACATATAACTTTTATAATTGTAGTGTCAACCTGAGAAGAGATCGTGAAGAGGCATGCAAATCCTTTAATCACGATTTGAGAAATTATGACATGATCGGGAGAGATGGCGCATGTAAAAACATGATTATCCCTAGCACCGCAGGAATAACACTATTCCTGTAGCGCCATTCATGACTTAGCAGATATTTTGGAAATTAAAAAATGAATAGCCAAATGATGTGACAAGATTCATCAAATCAAATCCTAAACCTTAAAAAACTTAAGAAAATCATTAAAAGTGCAAAAATTGCAAAGAATGACAAATCAAACCAAGGGGTGAAAACCAAGTTTCAGGCAACAAAGCATAAGCAGGGAGGATTAAGGGTTAGGAACACTCACTTAATCAAAAACAAAGTTAGAGACTAACACTGGCTCCTTCCGGGGATAGAGTTTCATGAGGAAACTTTAAGATTCGCAGACCAACACCTTTACCTTGTTTCTGATTCTCTGATTTTCCTGTTCTATCATCCTTTATTTAAAATAGAAATTGTATAAAACAATTCCATTGGGTGTATGGAGTATTTATTTGAGTTCAAAAACAAACCTACTGTACAGACTAAAACTTTTGATAAATCTTAAAGAAAGTAATGTTTCAGGAATCTCCCATTTACCGGGGCCCAAAAAATATCGGTTTCATCCAAATTAGGTAAGAGAAAAGTATTATTATTCACGACCTTGGATATTTTGAAAGTACCATACCATAAGTTATCAGACTTACCATGTTTATCTTTGTCCTCTCTTCTAGCATACCATCTCAACACAAGATCTCCCTCTTTGAAAATATCTTTTTTGGTTCCCTTATCAAACATGGCTTTGACTTTACTCCAATGAACAACAACTTTTTGATCCATCTTTTCTTTGGCCTGCTGAACTTCTATCATATGAAAAAATCTCCTTTGGATATCATTGGGTTCTTCTAGCTCCTCTTGCAGAAATTTAAGAACAAGTAAACCCAATTGAGTTGGGAAAATAAATTATTTTCCATACACCATTTGGAATGGGGAAGTTCCAATGGATTTCTTGCTGCTATTCTAATCATCCCATAGGGAAAACTTTAACTTGGAATCCCATGACCTTTTGTTTTTTGTAACTAGTTTTTTGATAATCCTTATTTGGATGATTCTGCTAACCCAATACCTTAGATATAGTAAGGAGTGGAGTGGACCAATTTGATATTGTACTTATTTCAAAAATCAATCATGGAGTTTGATTTGAAAGCTTGAACATTGTTAGTAACTAGCTTCTTAAGACAACCAAATCTAGAAAAAATGTCCTTCAAGAAATTCCATGATTACCTTGTCTGTTGCATTCCGAGTTGGAATTGCTTCAATCCACTTAGTAAAGTAATGTGTGGCTGTAAGTATCCACTTACGTTGTACAAAAGATGAAGGATTGATTTCCCCGATGAAGTCTAAACCCCTCTGTTGAAATGGTCCATGAGAAATAATGGGTTTTAAAGGCAGAGACATAAGTTTTTTCTTTCCTGCAAAATTTTGACATGGTTCACATGCCCTAACCTGAGAAAATATGTCTGAAAATAGTGCTAACCAATAATAGTCCGCTCTTAGAATATTGAAATTAGTAGCCTTCCAATGGTGATGACCTCCAAAAACACCATGATGTAAATCACAAAAAAATTGTTTTGCCTCTTCTTCCTTAACACACCTCAACAAAATCCCATTAGGATCTTTCCAGAACATGATTTGATCAATAATGAAATACTTTACAGATTTCAATTTAAGTGATATGAACTTTGATTTATCCAATCCAGGAGGAGACTAAAGATTTAGCAGAAAAAATACAATATCTTTGTACCATGGTGAAGAAGAATATTTATTGTTTACCTGTGAGCCAGTTTCCTCAATCTAGAATGAAGAATTCAGTGATTTGCTTGAGAGATGATACAACCCAATTGATTCGCATTTTGACTCTGCAATTAATTTGGCAAGGCCTTGTCCTTTTATCAGCTGAGTGGGATTTATCATCAGATTGTACTCCAGAATTTTTGTTATCCACTTTCCTCTCTTTCCTTCACAATCAGGTTGAACCAAAATTTCTTTAACTGCACTACTTTACACATATGCAATGATTTCAGATTGTAGAACAAATACCTTGAAATATTTTAAGGCCTTCACCAGAGCATATGCATGTTTCTCCATAATATCATATTTCAATTCAGAGTCTCTAAGAGTTTTGATGAAGAAGGAGATAGGTTGTTCATACCCTTGATCATTTCTTTGTAAAAGAACAACAACTATGGTGTCTTCAGAAGAAAATGAAAAAATCATGAATTCCTTGGAATAATTAGGGCTAATGAGAACAAGGGCCTGAACAAGATCCTACTTAAAATTCTTAAAATATTATTTAGCTTCTAGTATCCACTTTATTTCTACATCCTTTTTTAACATATCGGTAATGTACTTGATGATCTTTGCAAAATTTGGTATAAATCTCCTTAAAAAAATAATTTTACCTATGAAGGATTGGACAAACTTCTTGTTTCTTGGAATGTCTATTTGTTGAATAGCTTTTACTATTTTAGGATCTATCTTGATTCCTTCTGGTGAAACAATATTTCCTAAGATTTTTCCTTCCTCCATGACAAAATGAGATTTTTTAGGATTTAGTGATATACCATACCTCCTACATTTTTCAAATGTCTGCTTCAAATGTTGCAAGTGTTCTTCATCATAGGTTGAAAATACAGTGATGTCGTCAAGATAAATAACCATAAACCTATATTTCTCACCAATAAATGAAATTTCCATATCCCTATGAAAGGTTTCTCCTGCATTCATCAATCCAAAGGGCATATTTCCATACATGAAAGTGCCCCAGGGAGTGGTAAAAGTTGTTTTATTCTTTTCTTCTTCCATTACTAATATCTGATTATACCCTGAATAGCCATCAAGCATAGAAATCTTCTTTTCCCCTACTAATCTTTGTAAAATATGATCCATTTTTGGTAATCTATAATTGTCCTTTAAAGAGAACATGTTCAAATTCCTGAAGTCCACACAAAGCCTTATCTCTCCACTCTTTCTCCTAACAGGTACTAAATTAGCTACCCACTCTGAGTATCTAAGTGGCACTAAATTTTGGAATCCAATAACCTTTTCAATTCTTTTCCTATCATGGGTAACAATAATGGATTAAATTTCCTAGACTTCTTCTTAAAATGTTTTGATCCAGGATTTAGAGGAATCTTGTGCTGCATAATCCTTGTATCAAAAACATTAAGGTCTTCCTAAGACCAGGAAAATATATCTGAATATTGTTTCATCAAATTTACATATTTGTCTCTCTGTTTTTCTAATGTTTTTCTGGATAATTTCACCATCCTGGGATTTATATTTGAACTCATATCACAGTTTATTACATCTGTCTCTTCTATCTGAATAAATTTTTTTTTGGAAACATCGTTGTGATCAAATAATCTCTCAAGTGGAACCAAACCTTTAGGAAAATATTTTTTTTTTAGTTCAATGATTTTGTGCCCAACAACATTATCTTGAAGAACATTTGCAATATTCACCTCCATATCTTCATTCTCATTGTCCCGATCTATTGAAATATTGGAAAAATCTTCAATGGTATTTAAGAATCTTTGAATCTCCTGATCATCCTTAAAAACTTGCCAATTTTTAATGTTATTTGGTATTGAGGGTGTGTGTCTAACCTCAATCTCAAATTTTAAGTTAGGAAAAATTGGAGTCTTAAAGTTACTGGTTACAAGTGCTAAAGAGTCATCCTACTGATTCAAATTCCTATGCACAAAAGTGATGTTGAATGACAAGAATAAATTATCCACATAATACCATAGCTCATTCCTATATTTATTTATCCTCTGTTGTTTGGTTTGAATGTTTTTAATTTGATGGATAATAAGTTTTGAATCTCCAAAAACAAAAAGTTTATGTATACCCATATCTTTAACAACTTTCAATCCTAACAAAAAAGATTCATATTCACTAATGTTGTTGGTTGTATCAAATTCAATTTTATATGACATAGAAATGACTTCTTGGGTAGGGGAAATGAAAACAATCCTAGCCCCAAAACCTTATTTTGAGCAAACCCCATCAAAATACATTTTCCAGACAATTTTTTTTGCACTATCTCCAACTGCAGGTGTTACTTTTCTAACTGATGTTTCATCTATCTGATCACCAATATGAAAATAGAAGAACCAAGTTCATCTTATACAACATATATAGGTTGATTACTAGGGTTTTCATGATCACTTACCAAGTAAGCCATCCTTACTTCCCTGTACAATCTCTGATGTTCTCCACCAAACACAGGTATGGTAGAATAAATGATATCCATTTGTGATGTGCCTCCTACTTTCTTATCCCAAGTCCTTGACAGAAGCATTCCAAATTTTGGAGGTATGTCATACACAATAGCATCCAATAACACACTTTTCATAGGAAACTAAGATAAATTAACAACCATGTCCTTGATGACTCCCAGACATTTAAATTTCCTGGAGTCAAATGAATATAGGTCAAGGTAGGGTTTAGTGATGTATAACCCTAATTCATCCATTACCACTTTTGGCATGACATTGTGTGAAGCCCCTGAATCCATTAAACAATTATGCAATATTTTGTCATGAATATTCAGAGATATGTAGAAAGGAGGAGAAGCATCGGTCATGTCTTCAATATGAGGTCCAATGGTCTTGTCTTTAGTATCATCTACTTCCTCAACCTATTCTACTGCATTATTTTGGAAAGGGGGAAAAACCTTTTGATCTTTTTTGATTCCTCCTTTCTCTTGGTAAGATCTAAGGTACATTATTGGGTCTCCTAAACTGATTAGGGTTTCTGTATCCACCTTCCCGTGTAAGTCTGTTGGGTTTTTTTTGTTCCATTTTCAACCTAACAATTTCATATGTCAAGTTTTTCAACATTTTAGCAATTTCATCCATTTTAGAATCATATGTTGTATGAGAAAAAGAAGGGATCTCTTCTTTCTGTTTTTTCCTCACTCTATCACCCCTGGACTTTAACTTGTTGCTGCTAGTATGTTGGATTCTACCTCAATAGTTTCTTACTGCATCAAAAACAGAGTAGCAAACCTTCTTTCTCTCAGTAACAGAGATAATTCAACATCAAATGCATTGGAAAAGGCAATTTTGGCTGATGTTTCTAAAGTCTTGATTTCATCTAGAATTTTACTATACATTTTATTGAACCTTTTAGTAAAATTAGATATTGATTCACCTTGTTTTCTTTTTAAAGCACCAAATTCAGTAATGTAATTTAAGTAGTCTTTCTTATCTCCCAAATGTATTAAAAAGGTATCATCTAGTGCATCAATACCATCAATTGAATTAGGTGGCAGGATTTTGAACCATTTTCTTGCTTCACCATCTAAAATCTGCACAAAAAATCTCATCCAAACATCTGCATGATCTACATTAAAATTTTCTGCAAAACTATATAAAGAATTTAAATGATATTCAACAGTAATTCCTCCTTCTCCATTGAATATAGGAAAATATTTCATAGAATCATTGGGTGAGAAATCATACAGGACTTGTGGCAAGTTTAATGGTGCATATCTAGCTGCAACTATTGCATCCATTCTATCTACAACCATATTTTCTACCTTTAGTGTTTGAGTTGTAGGAGTAAGAAAAATTGGTGATGTAGAAAGAGAGACTTCCCCTTGAGTGAAGCAACTCAATTGAACTGATATAAGTTCTTGATCTTCAGAAAAAATAGGTTTCTTTTCTGGACTAGAGTAGGATGATAGTCCTATAAAAAGAGGGTTTTAAAAAGAAGAATAACATGGTTTATTTTCTTCAGAAGAAAAATACTGAGGTGATGATGCGAATGTTTATGGTTCACTTTTAATATCTTTACTATGATCTCTCAAAGATTCAACTACAGATAAAGTATTTTTTTGTTCCTCTTCAATGATCTCAGCAAACAAGTTCCATTGATTTAGATTTAGTTCTGAAATAGTTGAAGGAAAGGAAATAGTAGCAAGCTCAATGATAGTCTTATTTTCACTTTCAGGAATCACTTCTTCATATGATGTGAGTTTGATAGTTTTAGAAGACTGCCCTTGAGTGTTGATTGAAGGCAATTTTCCCTTTGAGAGAGAAGATTGTCTAGGAATGGTTTTAGGTTTTATTAATAATTTTCAGGGTCTGGTACTGCTGAAACAGGATTAAGGTATGGGTTTTTTCTGGTAACTTGTTTCTTTGTAGAAGATGAGGATGATTGAGGAGTTATAGGTCCTTTTCCTTCTCTTTTAGGAGCCAAAATTTCCATAGAGGAGTCGCCAAGTGAAAAATCATAGTCTCATGTAATTGTCCAAAATCTTGTTCACCATAAAGATTTAAATCTAATCTTGTCATTCTCCCATGGAAGATGTATTCGTTCTTTCATCCCTAGAAACGATGCCAAAATATGTTAGTCCTAAAGTTGCACTTTATTGTGAGAGGGAAAGCAAGGGCATCATCAAGGTTTATGCAATAGTATTTTAACGGTTTTATGAATTGTTTTTTTAGGATGGTTGAAAGTTGGTTCAAGGGTTCAAAGTAAAAATAGAACTTAAAAATAAGTCAAGAGACATCCCACTGATTTAGTAAATGGTAGTCACATAAATAGATCATAAAAATAAGGAAAATAATGAAAAGAAATATGAGAGCATTCAATTTTTCAACCGCATATATATATATATATATATATATATATATATATATATATATATATATATATATATTTCTTATTTCAAAATGTAATTTAGAAACAAGAGCATGTACTTGAAGGAAAATATTGATAATAAACAATAATAAAAAAATCTTCACTGTGTTACTTAAAATCAAGGAATCAATGCATTGCAACAGAAAAATGACTTCAAGGAAGAAAAGAAATAAACCATGAAATGAGAGAAAATTTGACCATCAACATGTCTTTTCATTTTAGTATCAATGTGGAATAAAACTGTCTTACAATGATATTCAAAATAAATCCCTGAAATCCCAACTTTTCGACCCTCATACAATCTTCTTTCTGTCTATTTAAACAACATAGAGTATAACTACATATCCCATTTTCTAGTATTCAGTTTGTAATAGGACCTGGTCAATGCCTACTTTATAGGAAAATCAACTCAAATGAGCACTTATCTTTCCAATATAGTAAAATGCTCAACAACTTAACTCAAAATATATTTTACAGCAGTTGGGGATATCCCACAAAATTTTGGAACCATATCTTGACTGAGTTACCCATTCGAATTATCAAAAATCCATTTGATCAAAATATAGAGATTAAACTGTTCATATTTTACTCCCTGAGTAATTGCATAAAAAACTTTCAAAGCTGCATGAAAGAACTTCATAAACTATCATGGCATAATAACTACACTAGTTTTGGTGTTCCTCTACTTCAACCTGGTTTCTAGCACAATATTGTGCCAATATAACTTGAAATTAGATTCTTGTAGCTCCTTAGGCAATGATTTTTGTTCCTTTCTTTTATTCTTGAGATCCTGTATATTCTCTTGTTATCTGGCATTAAATTTATCCACCTGATATTTTTATTTCTTTAATGGCTTCACCATTTCTTGTAGCTCCTTAATATTGTCTTTTTCACTTCTAACTTTAACTTTAAACTATGGGAATTCCTCTAACATTGTAGGTTGGTTCAGGTCTATAGAAGCCCGAGGTTTTCTTAATTTGATTCTATATCTTGAAGATAATCCAGAGCTATGATATTCATCATCAGTGCTATCAGAATCCATGGTCTCTGGAAGGTCTGGAATCTGATCTAGTTCTGCATAAGGATCACGTTGTTCACCAAAAACCACCCATGTACCTTTAAACACAACTTCATATTTTGAATTTGATCTAGTAGTTTCTCTTGTCACAGGTCTCTTGGAGTATTGAGAAACGTTTTTTCCCTTTTCTTGTCTCCTCCTCAAGTTTTTAGTTTCTTTCTCATTCCTGTGCAAAGAAGGTATCTGTGCATGTTTATTAATGTCTGTTTTGGAATCTTCTGAATTATCCTCTATGATTATACGATTCTCTTTTTTAATAGATGGATCAAACATGGCCTTTGAATTTATTGACAACCCTAGTGGAGTTTCTCTTAGGGTACTTAGGCATAGGTGTAGGCTTCTTCCTCTATTTTTTTCCCTTTTCACTTTTCTTAATTGTAGATTTCTGTTTTTGCTTGACTAGGGAATGAATTGAGTTCATAGTATAATATTCGTCCTCATAAATTTCCATATTTATCTCTGGATCAAGAAATATATCAATATCTTCATCTAGTTTAGACTTCTTACCTCTACTGGTTGTAGCTTCTTCTTGACCTTTACCTACAGGAGCATCTCCAAAATTTTGTTGATTTTGCATCTTCCTCTTTCTATCCAGTGTTACCCTAGCTGCAAATGATTCTTATTTAATAAGGAAATCAATGGCTTTACTAGTCTATTTCTGTTGGGATTTTTTCTTCCCTTTTGTCTTTTTGGATTTAGTTGACTGTGAATCATTTCCTAAAGACTGGATTAGCCAATTCTAGGGTATTTGGAATTCATTTAAAGAGGAGATTACCAATGTCTTTATTAAACACTGGTGAAAGAGATTTCCTTTAGCTATAGCAGGATGAGACTGCACCCTCTTGGACATTTTATATAAACCCTTAAGTAGGAAATAGGGTAAATTGAGAGAATAATCACCATTAATGTGAATTAGCAGTCTGATATGGTAAATATAAACCAGTGAGAACCTACCCTCGCACATGATATAGGTGTGGATGATCAACAAAACGATATGCCACTCCTTCTTTACTCGAGTATGTGGTATTCCGTTTTTCCAGTTAAGGTTTTGTTTCTCTAGAATTAAGAATTGATTAACAAATTCCATAACCACATTCTCATTCTTTCACCACCTTTCTCCACCAACTGCAAATTTACAGGCTCTAGCAATTGAATGTTCAGTCACCATGATCAGTAATTTACCAATTATAGCTTCAAATCCATCAAAATTTTATGCGAAGACCATGGAAATCTCTTCATCGTGCCCCTAGAAGGTTGTAAAAACTTTAAACCAACCTGCATATTTCAACCCCTGGACCATTTGAGGGTATGATTCAAGTAAATCTGTGTCCTCAGGTTCTAGTATGATGATTTGTCTGCTCTTATTCAGTGTCATGCTATTGATATGGCCCTTGTTAATGATTAAAACTGCAATGAGGATTTTTGCCCACAAAGTATTGCTAAATCCTATTACTATAATCCAACAAGATATATAATACTAGTAGGTGGGACCCCTTTGTGTATTGGGAGGTCATATCTGGTTTTTATTTCATGTTATGTTGTTGTTTGACACTACTACAAAGTTCTACATGATTGATGAAATATTGTTTTTATTGGTGATGGATAAGTTCTATTATGTGTTGGTTCTAATTGCGACAAATGAATGATGGATAGGGCATGTTATGTGTGTTTTTGTTGCTCTAGGCTCTAAATTTCATGTTACGATGGCCTATGTTATCCATTGTTACCCTTGCTATATGTTCTTGGATTCATTATTGTGACACCTGCATAAGAGACATCTTAGTAATAATATATAAGAGCAGTTGAAAAGAGATTAAAAAAAATATGACAAAGTGAAAAAAGAAGAAACTAGACTATACTAATATGCTGCACTATGCATTTTGAAGTTTAGATGGATTGTTGTTAGTCCTAGATAATGGGTTAATGGCTATACGATTTATTGATTTATATGGAAATACATGTGATATGCACTATAGTATGGCTGGAAGTGGTTAATGTGACATAGGGTGGCACTCTTGGCAATTAGTGGATGTTGGTTTTGATGCATGGTTTAATTGAATGGAGTAATGAGTTAGTGGATTATTGTGTACTAAGGAATTGAATGACTGGAGGGTGGAGGTGACGTGAATTTACTGCACGTCACTCCATACCCATCCCACTGGCCATCATCTTGGCTATTTTTCAACTGTGTTCATTGTGGTTAAGATCTGATTTTCAAGTAGAGGAAGAACTAATCGGCCAAGCTCGCGTTTTTAATGATTTTGTGGTTACAGGTATATCTTTTCACAATCCATGAACCCACTCTGGTTATGAAATATATATTGGCTCGGTGATGTATGGGTTTGTTCTTTCCTTAAGTTTGGAAACTATGTAAAATTGTGATATTTTTTTGGAATGAATGGTTGTTGTGGTTTCATTGCAATAATGTTTGAAGTTACAATTTCATTGATCATTCTGAGTTTAGAAGCCATTAAGGCTCTCTGTCATCCTTATTGGTCTTAGTTGAAGGGTTTTCATTTTGTCCAAAATGGCTAGCTGTCTCCATGCTTTCTTGTCACCATACCCAGTCATTTGCTATTACAGGGTTTGTTGGGTTTGCAACACTTTGTGTCACTGCGTATCGTTCACTTGGGTATGGGTTCGTTCATGTTACTGGTGTTTGTGTAGGGGTTTATGATATCCATTATGCCAAAGGGATTTCTTAAGGTTGATTGCTATTTCTCATCATTTTTCAGTTGATTTTGAAAACCATGAGGGTTATACCCTACATGTTCTAAGTATTGTTACAGGAGAAAAATGAAGCCTTGACCCTTTGTTCATAATCTCCCCTATCACATAAATCGTCACCCTGTCTGCAAATTTATTAGTGGTATACACTGTGTGTGCATTGTTGGTCTCAGAGGTTTCTCTCACCGGATGTTGGGGCGGTGGGTCAACTCTAGTCTCCTTGTGTTGGTCCACAGAGAAAACCCTTGACTTCTCAAGCCTGGTTTTTAATATAGGGAACCATTATGTATGGTCACGTATGTTGTTGATTTTTATGAGCTAGTAGTGCATCGTCGACAATATTCTATTATTGGCTGGTATCTATTGATTATGTTGACAATGGTTTTTGTTATTGGTTTTTAGTCACTACAATTGGTTATTATAACAGTCAAATTGATAAGCTCAACATGGTTAATTGGTTGATTGGAGAAATGAGATTGCACGGTTGCTGTATTTTATATTGAGATTATTGAATTATTAACCTAGCATTAGTTTTAATTGATTAAGTCACAACAATGTTTCATGCGTAAGGCCTAGGTATGTGTGGCCTTCCTACATCATGTTAGGTTGAGTTGATGATTGTTGTGACTATGGATTTTAATTTCCATGGGAGTATTGCAATCGTGGTAATTATGGCATGGCCATCCACTGTATATTTTATGGATATTACTGACTGCGCCATCAAAGATGGGCACAAGTTTTTAAACAATATGGTTTTGTTGAAAATTTGATCAATTTATGAGATGATATCGGGCTTACGGTTGCTACCTCGTTATATTTATTTATAGCCAATAATTTTGGATGTTTTGGACCTGTACAGTCACATAAATACCCTGCATTTTTTCGAATGGTCTGTGTATTCCAAGCATAGTATGAGTTAAAATGGTGATTGTTGTCTATGTGTTTAAATGGCAAGTCAGTATCTTTGCAATTAAAATATTGATGGTTGTATTTGGTTGTTTGTTATGTGTGTTGATGCATATCATGCATCGTAGCAGAGATAGACATAGGTTTTGTGAAATTATAACCTCTTTAAAATTTAATTATTAAATGAATTAAAGGACATAATCGGGCACGATTTTTGAGTCTGTATTTGATGATTGAAATAATTCATGGGCAGTGGTTAATGAAGTTGACACTGAACAGAGTGGAAATAAGTGATTGTGTATTCATTTGGGAATTGTTTTAAAATATTAAATGGACAATGAGAAGAAACAAAACTTTTCTACAGGTTGTTGTGGGATGCATTTTGTATTGTTTGGTGACACTGTTTTAAAAATATGATTACAAACAGTGAGAAAGTCAATGCACATAATTAATTGAATTATACACATAAGTTTTCATTTGATCATAATGATTATTTGATTGGTGTAATTTCCTTTTACAGAATGGTTTTATGGATTACTTAATTAATTTTATGAACAATATCTTCTCTCTTTCCCTACCATTATTTCGCTTTTCGCTAATTACAACCCCATCGCTTTCCCACATTTATTTTTCACTCCCTGTTCTAAAATTTAATTACAGTCAAGAAGAATTTTGTATTGATGCAGTTTGAAATCACAGTTTCTTGATTGGATTACTGTGATATTTTCTTTGGTTTGCATTACGGTTGATTGTTTGTTTTCTTTGATCAATAACCATGTTTCTTGTCGCCCTCATTTTTCATTTTTCACTCAATACAAACCCCTTGCATATCCCAGGACCTTTTGTTCACCCCCTTCTCATTAACAACATTTAAACAATTTATATGAATTGGATTGCATGAGTCTGATATGTTGTTGAGCCAAAGTCAATTTCATATTTTTAAGGAGTTGTCATGTATGGTTGTAAAGGAACTAATTTCTAATCAATCATGCATGCAGGAATGATATTTTTCAGTCAAGGTAGCCATGGTAGAGGAAACTGAGGGAGAGGTAATTGGAACAGAGGCCCAAAAAGGCCAAGATTCTCCATACACTTTGATGTTGACTCACAAGATTTAGGCCAGTTGTTTCAGGCCAGAGTTTTCAATTGGATTGGGAAAGGAGTGGTCCAACCTAGGCCCGAAAGGCCTCCCTTCGAAGTACGAGAATCCCCTGGTATTCCTGTGCCCCCTCATGTCTCATTGCAACCTGAGGTTCCCAAAAATGACGGATGGAAAGGGATTGTCCACCGATCAGTCTCCCAACATTGTGGCTGGCCAAATTTATCCTTACCTTTCCCCCCACCTAACAATCATATTGTCCAAGAACCCCCTACCCACTCACCAGTGAAATCCTCCCATGCTATCAGAATATTGAAAATCGAGGCCCACCATGCCCCTAACAAAGGAAAATCCACTGATGCCCCTACCTCACCCTACAATGGCTTTGATAAATCTGTGTCTTCCTAGATTCATTTGAGGGATGAGTTTTCTCATGTGATCAACGAGATTAGGCGTAAAGGCTCAACACAGTCAAAGGAAAGTTCAGAGAAATCAAAGGGTGACAACAACAATCAAGGAAGGATTGCATATCAAAGTGAAAAATATGGTTTTTGAGTGTTATTTTATTATTGTTGATGACAATTGACTTCAGAATTTTTTTGGACAACATGTTTTCTTTGGATATATGAGTAACATATTTTTGAAAATAATTTCAACTATCAATGAGATAAATTGTCAAATATGAATGTGATGATGGGAATAACAAGGAGGGGTGTTTTGTTTAATTAACTATTTATGTTATGGTTGTTAAGAACTAAAGGGAGTCACAAGGGGTCCCACCTACTAGTTATTATTTATTTATAACCCTTGTTATGATTATCACTTTTCCCCCTAACTAAAAATTTGGCTGAGTTTTTAATTAACTTAACTAATGAGTTAGTTCAACTACTTCAACCAATTCTAATTTTCTTAAAGGCAAAAGGAAAGAGAGGAACAATAGGAGGTATAAAAGGAGAGGCATACTAAGGTTTTCTCTTTGAGTTTGTGTCGAGATAGTTCAAGTTTCATTCATTCCTTAATTGATCACAAGCCTAATTCATTTTTATGATAGTAGGGTCTTATTGTAGACAACAATTTAGGGCTGAATTACATCATTTAGACACTTGTTTTTTAGAGGTGTTGATCTATCTTTGATAGTCTGTGTAGACTTGTCTGTTTGTGAATTAGTTTTCATGACTGACAAAGGCTATTGTGTAGAGTTGAGTGGGAAACAATCCGTGTCAAGATGATCTAGCTTTGAGAGTTCAGTTTTGATTTCCTGTCATAAGTCCTTTTGTATGTTTCATCGAGGACGTCTAAGTTTGACTTTGGTCCAAAAATTCTTCACAAAATTTTGTAAAGAGAATGACTCTTTGATGATTTGGAAATAAATAAAGGATTGATTTATGTCTCATTTGTCTTTATTATCATCATAGTGTCTTTACTTCTGTCTCTACATTTATTTCAGCAACTATTACATTCAGAAAATCATATTAATAATAAATTTTCCAGCAAGCTTTTATTTATAAAAAGACTAGCCTAAGAACTTGTAATAAATACTTGTGAGTTAGGATATTATTTTCTATGGCTATAAACATAGGGTGACATTCCTATCTATTTTTCTTTAGCCAAGCAGAATTTGAAAATGCTTGAGTAAGATCATTTTATATCTTTTCCTCAAAATCCCAAGGAAATTATATTCATAGAAGAAAACAAGATTAAGCCAACAAGATATATAATACTAGTAGGTGGGAACCCTTTGTATATTGGGAGATTAGATTTGGTTCTTAATATATTAATAATGAATTTTCCAACAAGCTTTTATTTATAAAAAGACTAGCCTAAGAACTTGTAATAAATACTTGTGAGTTAGGATATTATTTTCTATGGCTATAAACATAGGGTGACATTCCTGTCTATTTTTCTTTAGGCAAGAAGAATTTGAAAATGCCCGAGTAAGATCATTTTATATCTTTTCCTCAAAATACCAAGGAAATTTTATCCATAGAAGACAACAAGATTAAGCCAACAAAATATATAATACTAGTAGGTGGGAACCCCTTGTATATTGGGAGATTAGATGTGGGAACACACTTCTACAAAGTTCTACATGATTGATGAAATCTTGGTTTTATTGGTGATGGATAAGGTCTATTACGTGTTGGTTCTAATTGTGACAAATGAATGATGGATAAGGCATGTTATGTGTGTTTTTGTTTCTCTAGGCTCTAAATTTCATGTTACGATGGATTATGTTATCCATTGTTACCCTTTCTATCTGTTCTGGGATTCATTACTTTGACACCTGCATAAGAGACATGTTAGTAATAATATATAAGAGCAGTTGAAAAGAGATGAAAGAAATATGACAAAGTGCAAAAAGAAGAAACTAGACTATGCTAATATGTTGCACTATGCATTTTGAAGTTTAGATGGATTGTTGTTAGTCCTATATAATGGGTTAATGGCTATATGATTTATTGAGTTATATCGAAATACATGTGATATGCACTATAATATGGTTGGCAATGGTTAATGTGACATAGGGTGGCACTCTTGGCAATTAGTGGATGTTGGTTTCGATGCATGGTTTAATTGAATGAAGTAATGAAATAATGGGTTGGCATGTACTAAGGAATTGAATGACTGGAGGATGGAGATGACATGCATTTACTGCACGCCACTCCATACCCCTCCCAATGGTTGTAACCGGCTATTATTCAACTGTGTTCGTTGTGGTTAAGCTCCGATGTTCAAGCAGAGGAAGAAATGCTTGGCCAAGCTCGTGTTTTTGAGGATTTTTTGGTTACATGTATGTCTTTTCTCCATCCATGGACCTGATCTAGTTATGAAATATATATTAGCTTGGTGGTGTATGGGTCTGTTCTTTCCTTAAGTCTTTCAACGGTGTAAAATTGTGATATTTTTCTGGAATGAATGGTTGGTGTGGTTTCATTGCAATAATGTTAGAAGTTACAGTTTCATTGATCATTCTGAGTTTAGAAGACATGAAGGCTCTCTGTCATCCTTATTGGTCTTGGTTGAAGGGTTTCCATTCTGTCTAGATTGGCTGGCTGTCTCCATGATTTATTGTCATCATACCCAGTCGTTTGTTGTTACGGGGTTTGTTGGGTTTCCAACAAATTGTGTCACTGCGTATCTTTCACTTGGGTATGGGTTCGTTCATGTTACTGGTGTTTGCGTAGGGGTTTATGATAACTGTTATGCCAAAGAGCTTCCTTAAGGTTGATTTCTATTTCTCAGCTTCGTTTTATCTCATAATTCTTCAGTTGATTGGGAAAACCACAAGGGTTATACCCTGGGTGTTCTAAGTATTGTTATAGGACCAAAATGAAGTCTTGTCCCTCTGTTCATAATCTTCCCTATCACGAAAATTGTCACCCTGTCTGCGAATTTATTGGTGGTATACACCGTGTGTGCATCGTTGGTCTCGGAGGTTCATACCCGATGTTGCGGGGGGGTCGAGTCTAGTATCCCTGTGTTGTTCCACAGAGAAAAACCTTGACTTCTCAAGCCCATTTTTTGATAGAGGGAACCATTATGTTTGGTCGAGTATGTTGTTGATTGTTATGAGTTGGTGGTGCATCATCGACAATTGACTATGTTGGCAATGTTTTTTGTTATTGGTTTTTAGTGACTACAATTGGTTATTATAACAATCAATTGATAATCTCAGCATGGTTAATTGGTTTATTGGGGAAATGAGATTGCATGGTCACTGTCTTTTACATTGCGATTATTGAATTATTAGCCTAGCATTAGTTTTAATTGATTAAGTCACAACAATGCTTCGTGCGTAAAGCATGGGTATGTGTGGCCTGCCTACAACATGTTAATTTGAGTTGATGATTGCTCTGACTATGGGTTTTAATTTCCATGGGAGTATTGCAATTGTGGTAATTATGGCATGGCCATCCACTGTATATTCTATGGATATTATTGATTGTGCCATCATAGATGGTCACATGTTTTTAAACAATATGGTTTTGTTGCGAATTTGATCAATTTATGTGATGAGATCAAGATTACGGTTGATACCCCATTATATTGATTTATATCCTAACATTTTGGATTTTTTGGACCTATACAGTCACATAAATACTCTGCGTTTTTTCGAATGGTCTATGTACTCCAAGCATAGTATGAGTTAAAATTGTGATTGTTGTTTGTGTGTTTAAATGGCAAGTCAGGATCTTTGTAATTAAAATATTGATGGTTGTATTTGGATGTACGTTATGTGAGTTGGTGAATATCATACATCGTAGCAGAGATAGACACAAGTTCTATGACAGTATAACCTCATTACAATTTAATTATTAAATGAATTAAAGGACATAATCGTGCACAATTTTTGAGTGTGTATTTGATGATTGAAATAATTCGTGGGCAGTGGTTGATGAAGTTGACATTGAACAAAATGGAAGTAAGTGATTGTGTATTCATTTGGGATTTGTTTTAAAATATTAAATGGACAATGAGAAGAAACAAAACTCTTCTAAAGGTTGTTGTGGGATGCATGTTGTCTTGTTTGGTGACACTGTGTTAAAAATCGTATTACAAATAGTGAGCAAGTCAATGCACAAAATTAATTGAATTATACACAGAATGTTTCATTTGATCACATAGATTATTTGGTTGGTGTTATTTCCTTTTACATGATGGTTTTATGGATTACTTAATTAATTTTATGAAAAATGTTCACTCTCTTTCCCTACCATTATTTCTCTTTTTGCTAATTACAACCCCATCTCCTTCCCACATTCATTTTTCACTCCCTGTTCTAAAATTTAATTCCAATTAAGAAGAATTATGTATTGACGCAGCTTGAAATCACAGTTTCTTGTCTGGATCACTATGATATTTTCTTTGGTTTGCATTATATTTAATTTTTTGTTGTCCTTGATCAGTAACCATATTTCTTGTCCCCCCCATTTTATCATGTTTTTCTCAATACAAACTCCTCGCATATCCCAGGACCTTTTGTTCACCCCCTTCTCATTGACAATAGTAAAACAATTTATATGGATTGGATTGCATGAGTCTGATATGTTGCTGAGGTAAATTATATTTCATATTTTTAAGGAGTTGTCATGTATGGTTGTAAAGGAACTATTTTCTAATCAATCATGCATGTAGGAATGACATTTTTCAGCCGAGGTAGCCATGGTAGAGGCAACCGAGGGAGAGGTAATTGGAACAGAGGCACAAGAAGGCCAATATTCTCCATACACTTTGATGCTGACTCACAAGAGTTAGGCCAGTTGTTTTAGGATGGATTTTTCAATTGGATTGGGCAAGGAGTGGTCCAACCTAGGCCTAAAAGGCATCCCTTCCAAGCACCACAAGCCTCTGGTATTATCGTGCCCCTTCATGCCTCATTGCAACCCAAGGTTCTTGAAAATGATCGATGACAAGAGATTGCCCACCCGACAGTATCCCAACATCGTGGCTGGCCCAATTTATCCTTATCCTCTCCCCCACCTAACAATCATATTGTCCAAGAAGCGCCTACCCATTCACCAATGCAATCCTCTCATGCTAGCAAAAGATTGAAAATCAAGGTCTACCATGCCCTTACAAAGGAAAACCCATTGCCGCCCCTTCCTCACCCTCTAATGGATCTGATAAATCCGTGTCTTCCTAGATGCATTTGAGGGACGATTGTTCTTATGTGATCAATGAGATTAGGCCTAAAGGGCCAGTGTAGCCAAATGCAAATTCAGAGAAATCGAAGGGTGACAACAACAATCAAGGAGGGATTGCATCTCATAGTGGAAAATATGGTTTTTGAGTGTTATTTTATTATTGTTGATGACAGTTGACTTCAAACGTTTTTTGGAAAACATGTTTTCTTTGGATATATGAGTAACATATTTTTGAAAATAATTTCAAATATCAATGAGATAAATTGTCAAATATGAATGTGATGATGGGAGTCACAAGGAGGGATGTTTTGTTTAACTAACTAGTGATGTTATGATTGTTAATAACTAAAGGGAGTAACAAGGGGTCCCACCTACTAGTTATTATTTATTTATAACCGTTATTATGATTATCACTTTTCCCCCTAACTAAAAATTTGGTTGAGTTTTTAATTAACTTAACTAATGAGGTAGTTCAACTACT